>JBCNJP010007238.1:0-19442 GCA_039602395.1 Deinandra increscens subsp. villosa | reverse complement strand
TCAAAATTCGACTTAAAATCAGGATACAACCAGTTACAACTAGAAGAAAACTTTAAACCATGGACAGCCTTCACATGTTCAGAAGGACAATTTGAATGGAATGTTCTTAGCTTTGGATTAAAAAATGCTCCTTCAATATTTCAAAGGTTTATGGACAGCATATTCTTACAATATAATTTCTGTTTAGTTTATATTGATGATATTTTAGTTGCAAGTGAAACAGTACAGGAACACGAGAAGCATCTACAAAAGGTTTTTGAAGAAATAAAAAAGAATGGTATAGTAGTTTCAAAAAGAAAAATGGAATTATTCAAACGAAAAATATCATTTCTTGGGTTAGAAATAGGAGATGGAAAGATAGAACTACAACAACATATCTCTATAAAAATTCTAGATTTTCCAGAAAAAATACAAAACTTAAAACAAATACAAGCTTTTTTAGGATTAGTTAATTACGCCAGAAAATTTATACCAAACTTATCAAAACTAGTAGGACCATTATATAGTAAAACGACAAAAAATGGACAAAGAAATTTTAATCAAGAGGATATAAAGTTAATAAGAGAAATAAAAATTGCGGTTAAAAAGATTAAACCATTAGAATTACCATTAGTAACAGATTATATCATTATAGAAGTTGATGGATGTAAAGAAGGATGGGGAGCTGTTCTTCTTTCTAAACCTAATAAATATAGTCCAAAAGAGAATGAAAAGATATGTTCATATACAAGTGGAAATTTTAAAACAGGAACAAATTGGACAAGCTTAGATTTTGAAATACAAGCATTACTTAGTGCTTTAGAAAAATTTAAAATTTTCTTACATAAAGAATTTACAGTAAGAACTGATTGTGAAGCAATAGTAAAATTTATAAAAAATGATCAAAGCAAAAAGATGAACAGGACAAGATGGGTTAATTTACAGAATGTTATACAAGGGAGTGGATACACTATAAATTTTGAACATATAAAAGGAAAAAATAATGGAATAGCAGATATGTTATCTAGAAACATTAACAAATTATTGTTTGCAGATGGACAGAAAAAGTAAAGGAAAAGATAAACTTATACAGCCTATAAAGCTCAAAAGATACTCTTCACCAATGAGCATCTCCTCAGAAGATGAAGATAACAACACAGAAAAGCTCTTAAACCAGTCTATGCAAGCAGATAAGATATACAGTCAAAGACAAGCTGCTTCTTCATATGATTGCTTAGAAAACATTACACAAGTTTTCCTTCCTACAACACCAGTTCACAATTCCACAAAACAGGTTTACAGTCCTACAAGTGTTGTTTATAATCCTACAGAGATATATAAACAGTCTCCAACAAGACGTTTACCACCATCCATAAAACCAAAAAATTTACAGTTTAAACAAGTGGATACAAGCCCAACAAATCAAGTTATTACCTTTGGTAATTATTCATTACCAAAATGCAATGATCATAATACAAAGTTTAGGCCTATAATAGGTTTAAGTTTGACAGAAAAACAACAATGTCTATTAGACAACCTATGGCATATTCAAACCATGCCACAGGCATCTTCGTTCAAAGTACAAGTTCTCAATGCTCTTAGCATCTATTTTCAAGAACAAACTGTTAAAATCCCAGAAAAACAAAAACCAAAGTTTACACACTATATAATTTTTCGAGGAAATAAACTTGGAATTTTTAACAAATGGGAAACAGTGGCAAAATATATAAATTGCTATGGACCTATATACAAAGGTTACTACAGTTTTGCTGAAGCGTTAAAAGCAGCAAGAGATCACTTTGGTGTAGACAGCTTCTTCATCGAAGCTGAAGAGGTCCCAACATTTTCAGAAATTGCAAAAATAAATCCTGAACAACTCATAAAAACTCAAGAAGATGTTATTGCAAAGTTACAAGAACAGCTGATACAACAAGAAAAGAGTACATCTATACATGTTCAGCTTGAAAACAACGTACTAAAACAGAAAATAACTATTCTAGAAGCAAAAAATACACAGCTTTTACAACAGCTAGAAAGGAAAGAAGTATTTATAAACAGAGATTTTAATTCTTTTAAAGCTCGAATCCTTGATACACCATGGAAAGAATGCTTTAAAAAAGTTACACAACACTTCCCAGAGTTTGAACAGATAGTCTCACAGAAGATTTGTACAGAATTTCCTATTGTGTTGTATGAGCTACAACAAAAGTTGGTAAAGATAGCCTTCAATGAAGAATCTTATAAAGGAATCAAAGTTGTTGAAAGAATTGATGATGAAGGAGAAGGAACTGGTCTTCTGCTTTTACAAATAAGCCTGCATATAACAGATATGCCAGATGAAGAAATTATTCAGTTTTACCACAATGGTATGATTGATTATTTCGATTTCCGTTTAACAGCTAAAACAGAAAAACTCCTAGATCAGTTTGGAGAAAAATTTACTTTAACAGCAGGAAACATTGCTACACACACGTTTCCTCCAACAGTAGGCTGCAAGATGTTTTCTTCCTTGCCTAATGCAAATGATCACACATACAGACCAGCTAGAAAAAGAATATTTATTAGCCACAAAACAACAGTTCAAAGTTATTTAGAAAGTTTGGCTATTAAAACAAATGTAGATTTCTCAACTCTTTGTTGGCTAGAGAGTATGGGTGATTATGACAGTCTTAAAGACAGAAAATCAATCTTGAAGTTCAAAGAAGACCCGACCAAAGCATTTATTACAAAGAATCAGAAAACTCCGGTCTTACCTGACGAACTCAATTGGAAAGACTTCAAGTTACTCGCAGAAGGACATTATACACAAGTATGGACACATAAAAATTGGAACATGCTCTTACCTTTCATTGGGGAAGGAGATAACTTAGAGCTAAAACACATTCACAATGATGATGACATAGAAGACTGTGACACAGACCCAGGTTCAGCACCTTCAATCGACAGCACACATAGAGACTTCTAAAGATGACGTCATCTATGACATACTCAACCAATAAACAGACAAGATGGACAGGCAATATGGCAAATCAAATTATGACTCTTATCTAGACAGCATCTATCTACTTTAAGTCATTTTTAAGCATCTTCTTTTTAGTTTTGTTTGTTTCTTTCTTTAATCCCCTACCGTAGATTTAATTTGTCAAGATCATTGTATAGCATAGTTGTTTGCCTATAAAAGGCATTTCTTTCTTCAGTTGTAAGCACCAAGCAATTTTACCAGAAATAGCAATACTATCAAGCTTTTATGGCACACTAAATTTCCTTTCTGTACTCCTTAGCAAAGGCTCCTAGTCTCTGAGTTCTTCCCAAGTTCTTCATACCATATTCCCCACCAAAAAAAAAAAAAAAAAAAGTCTTTTTTACCTTCTTCTACCTTCTCTGTGTCAAAGTTCATCCGCTGTGCATACACTCATCATTCGTCCTCCTCTTACCTCTGTAAGTTTTTCTCTTATATATATTTAAATTTTTACTTTTTACTTATATTTACCGTAAATTTTTACTTTTTACCGTACCTCTGTACCTAAAGTAAGGATCCTGCGAAAACTCTTTTTTTTTGCGAAAACCTAAAAACTAACACTAAAACCTTCATAACTTTTACATACGTTAACATTTTTCTATGAAACTTGCACCAAAAATCTTAAAATTCTATTGTCTTTGATTCTGGAAAAGAAATTGATATTTCGAAAAAAAAAAAAATTAGTGCACATGTGTATTATTAGTGCACATGTGCACCATTTTCATTAGTACTACACAAATGAAAATTGTCATGCGAAAACATATTGTTTAGGTTAAAAACATTTAAAAAAACTAAAATATTCATAGAACTAATGATAATTCTACATATGCACTATAACTATTAGTTATAGTGCACATGTGTAGCATAAAATTTAAAAAAATTTAAAACGTTAAATATATTTTCAGAGTTAAAGATAACACAATTATAAGATTTATGGTGCAATTTCTCTTTTAAAATATTAATGTATACGACACGTATAAAGTGCTTTATTATTAGTGCACATGTGCACTAATAAAAAACCACAAAAAACTAACAAAATTATAACGTATTTGATGCGATTTTTCTAAAAAAAACATTAACGCATACTATATGTATGAGTTTTATTATTAGTGCACATGTGCACTAATAAAAAACGACGAGACGTTAAAGTTTTTTTTTTTAATTTTTTTTCAGAATTAAAGAACTCATAATTCTAAGGTTTTTAGTGCAATTTTTTTAAAAAAATATCATCGTATGAAAAAGTTATGAAGATTTTAGTATTAGTTTTTAAGTTTTCGCAAAAAGATGTGGTTTTTACATGATCCTTACCCTATATATATATATATATACGATAAGGATCATGTAAAAAAACATCTTTTTGCGCAAACCTAAAAACTAATCCTAAAACACTTATAACTTTTTTATACGTTCATATATTTTTTTTTAAATTTACATAAAATACCTTAGAATTATGAGTTCTTTAATTCTATAAAAAATTTAAAAAAACTTTAACGTCTCGTCGTTTTTTATTAGTGCACATGTGCACTATTAATAAAACTCATACATATAGTACGCGTTAATAATTTTTTAGAAAAATCGTACCAAATACATTATAATTTTGTTAGCTTTTCGTGGTTTTTTATTTGTGAACATGTGCACTAATAAAAAACACTTTATACGTGTCGTATACATTAATATTTTAAAAAGAAAAATTGGATTTAAATAATCCTAAGTTTTGAGGGTTGGCCGGGAATAATCCCACTTTTAATAATAACTCTAAGTGGTCCCAACTTTCAACCTATTTATATCTAATTGTCCCGCCGTTAAAAAACTTAACACCGTTAAGTTTATTGCTAATGTGGCACTTGAGTTCAATATTTATATATATATATATATATATATATATATATATATATATATATATATATATTTTAATATCCGTCACCTCATATTAACCCGGCCAAACACTCCCCACTTTTATCTTTGCCACATCATATTGACCCAACCAAACACTCCCTTTTTGTGTGTGTGTGTGTGTGTGTCGGGAGAAACCGGAGAAAATCGACGATGGCCGGTGACCATCCAGCAACCTCAATCGGCGTCCAGAAACCGATTGGCACGAAATCAGGTTGCGAGAATCACTGAAACGAAGCTCGAGATAATGCAATGGATGCTAAGGACGTTAATATTATGGATACCGATGCTCCGACAACATATTCTCCTTCCGAAGCTCTTCAAGCGGTAATCCTTTTTATAATTGCTATCACAAAGAAATTCATCTCGTATCTGTTACTGAAAGATCAAAGGAAATTTGGTATTGATTCTGTTGCGAATCCACGAGCAACGTGATCGAATCTGCAATACTTGTTTCAAAGTTAAATATCATTGCATTTATTCTTTTAGTTGCAAAAATTGAAGTTCAATTTTTTTTTTAAATTCAGGTTTTGCTTAGGTTAGAATTATGTTTATTGATTCTAGATCCACTTGTTGCTATTGTTGCCGGCCCGACTTGCTAGTCCGGGCTTTTCATTCGGATCGGCGCCAGAATTCTCATCCATCTTATAACAATTTCTCCGATTGGAGTTGATCTATTATTCAATGGATTCGATTTTGATTCCAATTTCTCAAAAGAAATTGATGATGATTTAGGGGGGAAATAACAAGCTCTGGTGGCTTATTCGACTTTGAAGAAACAAGGGTAATACATCATTTTTTAAGAAACGGGGTAATACAGTAAAATAAAGGGTTGTTGGTGGCGGTGGAGTTCGCCAGAGGACTAGGCTCGCTGGCCCTGTTTGGTCCAACCGATAGCGGAGAGTTGAACGTGGTGGTGGTGGGATGGAATATGATGTGAGGAAGAAGATGGTGATGTGGCGGGTTCAAAAAATAAAAATAAAAAATAAATATCCAACTCATATGCCACATCACCAATAAACTTAACGGTGTTAAGTTTTTTAACGGCGAGACCATTAGAAATAAATAGGTTGAAAGTTGGGACCATTGAGAGTTTATTATTAAAAGTGGGATTATTCCCGGCTAACCCTCAAAACTTGGGATTATTTCAATCCAATTTTCCTTTTAAAAAATAAATTGCAGCATAAATCTTATAATTGTGTTATCTTTAACTATGAAAATAGATTTAACAATTTTTTTTTATTTTATCGATACACATATGCACTATAACAAATAGTTATAGTGCATATGTAGAATTATCATTAGTTCTATAAATATTTTAGTGTATTTAAATGTTTTTAACTTAAACAATATTTTTTCGTATGGCAATTCTCTTTGTGTAGTACTAATTGAAAATGGTGCACATGTGCACTAATAAATTTTTTTTCCAAAATATATTTTTTTTCAGAATCAAAGATAATGCAATTTTAAGATTTTTTGGTGCAAGTTTTATAGAAAATATTAAAGTATATAAAAGTCATGAAGGTTTTAGTGTTAGTTTTTAAGTTTACGCAAAAAAAAAGTTTTCGCAGGATCCTTACCCTATATATATATATATATATAGGGTGATGGTCCAATAGAAAAACCCCACATCTTTGGAAAACCTGGAAAACCAATTACACCAGTGTAACATTAGTTTTAAACAAGAAATTGCACCTTATTTAAACATGTTACACCAGGTTTAACATAGTCATTTTAGTGTAACATTAGTTCTAAACAAGAAATTACACCTTATTTAAGCATGTTATACCATGTGTAACGTAGTCATTTTTGTTACACAAATGTAACCATTATCGCTATATTTACATGTGTAACAATAATAACTAGGTTTTTTAGTGCTATACGTAAAAGAGATATGAAATGGAGAGATAAATAATGAAATTCAAATCAAAGCTGGACAATCAAAAAATATTATATAGGTACCTTACTAAAATATCCAGGTTTTCCGGGTTTTCCAATATTTAGTGTTAGGCTTTCCAATGAAACATCTTCCTATATATATATATATATACATATATATATATATATTTATATATATAAGGGAATGTTAAAAATAGAAACTCTATTTAGGGGTGTAAGTGAAACCAAAGAACCAAATGACAAAGTCTCCTTCCTCCACATCAGCATTTTCTACCTTTTTTGTCTTATACAAATGAAGAGTATAATAGTCATTGTACCATCTTTTGTTGTACATAATAGAACACAGACATGATTTCACCCTAAAAAAAAGACACTTGAATGATTTTCTCTCTCATCTTTCCTCTCTTCTCTAGTACTTTATATATAATTAATAGTTTCTTTCACTTACTTTATTAATATTTCGATTCATTTGTCTTTTTTGATTTTTTACTTTAATAAATATCTGTAGATATTTGTTTTTAATTTTACTTTTTCTTTACTATTTTTTAATTCCTTTTTCGGTTTTTAATTATCAGATATGAGATGTTACAAACGTAACTTTTCTGGGTCTGGTGTAAACAAGAAATTGACAAAATATATTTCATTAATTTATAAGAAAACATTACAATAAACACTAAATGTAACAAAATGTTTCATACGAACTAAAATTCTAAAAAATATAACAACCTAACAAAAAACATATAAAAGCTATTTGCGCTTCCATTCTTGGTAATCATTTTCATCTTTGATGCAAAAATCGATTCACCTACGAAGAAAAATAAATTCATGAGTTCATATATGTAAAATGTTACACATGTAATATTGACAAAAATCAAGAAATAAGTTTATTTAAGCTATGCGTGTAACAACTTGTAACATGTGTAACAACTCTTAACATACGTAACATTACAAATGTTATATAGCAAAATAGAGAAGCAAGTTTATTTGAGGCTCGAATGTAACAGTTTGTAACATATGTAACGTTATATGCGTTATATAGACAAAAATCAGAAAAAACAAGTTTATTTGAGTTACGCATGTAACAACTTGTAACATATGCAACAACTTGTTTCATATGTAACGTTACACATGTTATATAGACAAAATTGTTATATATGTTCACAAAAGTCAAGAAACAAGTTTATTTAAGCTATTCATGTAACAACTTGTAACATATGTAACAACTCTTAGCATATGTAACGTTACAAATGTTATATAGCAAAATAGAGAAGCAAGTTTATTTGAGGCTCGAATGTAACAGTTTGTAACATATGTAACGTTACATGTGTTATATAGACAAAAATCAGAAAACAAGTTTATTTGAGTTACGTATGTAACAACTTGTAACATATGTAAGTGATAACTTGTTTCATATGTCACGTTACACATGTTATATGGAAAAAATCAAGAAGCAAGTTTATTTGAGCCTCGAATGTAACAGTTTGTAACATATGTAACGTTACATGAGTTATATATACAAAAATCAAGAAACAAGTTTATTCGAGCTACACATGTAACATCTTATAACATATGTAACATTATATTTGTTATACAGACAAAAATTAAGAAATAAATATATTTGAGCTACGCATGTAACAAATTGTTACATATGTAACGATACATGTGTTATATAGATAAAAATTATGAAATAAGTTTATTTGAGGTAGGCATGTAATATATATAACTTTACACATGTAATATAAACAAAAATCAAGAAGCAAGTTTTTTGAGTCACACATGTAACAATTTGTGACATATATTGTAATGTTATACATGTTATATAGACAAATCAAGAAACAAGTTTATTTGACCTATGCAAAGCAACAGCTTGTAACATATGTAACGATACATGTGTTATATAGATAAAAATCAAGATATAAGTTTATTTGAGCTAGGCATGTAAAAGCTTGTAACATATGTAATTTTACACATGTAATATAGACAAAAAATCAAGAAAAAAATTTATTTGAGCTACATATGTAACAGCTTATATATACGAAAATAAAAAAAACATCAGACAAGTTACATATGTAACATCAAAAAATAAAGACTCGTAATTAATTGAAAAAATATATAAAAACATAGTTTATATATATAATATCAAACAAGTTACATATGTAAAATGATTAGAAAACATAATTTATATTAAAACTATTATTATTGACCAAATGTCCCATTTCATCTCTTTAACGTTTCAATGTTTCATAGCTAAGTTTTAGAACATATTAAATCAAGTAAAATATAAGACAACTAAACTTAAAAAGCTTTATCTTCTAAATACATTCATATTTACCTTCATTAAAAAAAGAAAAGAAAAGCTATAATTACATCCTAAAATTAACATTAATTAAATTCATACATAGAGAACTGGGAAGCCAAAGTCACAACTTCCGACTTTCAATAAAATTGATCATTAGCTCACAATAATATTATATAATTAAATTTGTTTCTCTTTTCCCACAAATGTACCTTCGTCTACAAGCTAGCAACATCTCTGCAACCATCGTAGGCAAAGAAAAAAAATTCCGCTGATACAAATTTCGGAGGTCGGTGGTGCGAAGAAGGTGAAGTTATCGTCGTTGATGATGTCATAACGGATGTCGGTGGTTGAGATGGCGTTGGCGAAGAGGTGGTAGCCTCTGAATCGGAAAGCGGCGAGCATGGAGCACGATGGCGGTTCAGTTCGTATGAATGGCGAGCGATGGCGGTGGTTGAGATGGCGTTGGCGAAGAGGTAAACACCATTAATGGCGGGGCGGAGCACGACCGGGCGGAGCACGATGATGGTTTAAATCTTCGGCGTTCTTCTTCTTGAATGGGGGTTTTTGAAGGTTTGGAAAGAGAGCTTGAAATTCTGAATGAGCAATATGAATAGAATAAAATATGGGGTTGTGGGGAGATGTGTTGTTTGATTTGACATGAGAGTACAGAGATTGGGAAACACAAAATATTATGTCGCATACTACCCTTCATGCATATATTTTAATTCTTTTATTAATTAAATTTAATAAAAAAAATAGAGGATTAAATGTGAATAATTGGATCAACAAGATCAATGGTTAAAAATGGGATTCTTTGGTTTCTTTCACTTCAGAGGGTTTTCCATTTTACCATTTTTACATATATATATATATATATATATATATATATATATATATATAGAGGGTAAGGATCATATAAAAACAAGTTATTATTGTGAAAACATAAAAACATACTTAATTTGTTGATACATGGTTTCTGATCGTCATGTGAAGTATCGAGAACAAGACGGAACGTACAAGTTTAGGGTTGGCCGAACCTTGGCCGAACTCCAGGTTCGGAGCCGCCGAAGCTTGGCCGAACCTGAGGTTCGGCCAGTCGTGGTTTCAGCCTATAAATAGGTTCGTCTTGTATAGAGTTAAAGAGCTTCCGTGTCATAACTTTCTCTAAGTGTACTCTGTGGTCTCTGTGGTTAATACAAGTCTCAGTTGTATTTACTCTCTGTGTTTTACTCGTTTACATTGATTTCTATACGACTAAGTAGAAGATCCTCACGCTCACGCACTTTCAAGTGGTATCAGAGCAATAGGTTTACTCTACTAGTCGGAGATCAGTGTTTTTCGTGTTTTCGAGTTCAAATTCACGTTTTTGAGTTTCAAAATTCGTTTATCATCTTCATTTCTCAAAATTCATCGTTCAAATCATCATGATTCACGTTCAATATGTCTCTGTTTGTTCGTGTTCAGTTGATTGAGTGTTTACAGCTCGAGAGGTGTCAATTTCAGTGAGTTTTTCTAAGTTTTTCCGAAATTTCGCGTTCGGCCGAACTCCTCGTTCGGCGTAACTGCTCCGCACTTCAAGTTCGGAGTAAGCTCGGTCTAACTGCTCCGAACGCCAGGTTCGGAGTTCGTTCGGAGTGTTCGGAGCGTTCGGACCATTTGTTCGTTCGGTGAGTGTTCGGACTAGGATCGGAGGGTTTCGGAGTTAACTGGATTCGGTGAGAGATCGGAGAGAGTTCGGACTGTGTTTCTGAGTTCGGACCACGTTCGGAGAAAGTTCGGAGGGTATATTAAGTTCGGACGAGGTTCGGAGTGAACAGTAACCTGTGTTTCGAAAATGTCTGATTTTCAAGCGTTCGCGGCTATTCAAAACTCAGTTCAAGCAACTATGCAAACGATGATGAACTATGATAATGAAATTGGAACAAGTCAGAAAGTTCCCAAATTGCTAAAGTTGGAAGATTATCATAGTTGGGTTAAACGGTTTGAAGCATATGTCGATACAAATGACATTGATATGTGGTTAGCGTTCACTGAGCAATATGTTTATCCTAAAGATGAAACTGGTGAACCTATACTTCAAAGAAAAATGTCTTCTGAACAAAAGAAAGCTTATCAAGCTGAGAAAAAGGCTTATGGTACTTTAACGATGGCATTGCCTAAAGAGTTACTTCATCAATTTGCTGGTAACTACACATCGAAAAGTCTATGGGATGCTTTAGAGAAAAGATGTGAAGGCAATGACCAGTACAAGAAAAGTCGACAAAAGGTTTTGAAGAAAGAGTTTGATAGTTTCAAACATTATCAGAATGAAACGATTCCCAATCTGATTGCAAGATTTGCTCATCTGATGAGTGAAATGCGCTTGGTGAATCTTACTAAAGAAGAAGCTGATATGAAAGAGAAGATTTTGGAAGCTCTACCTGAAAAATGGGAGAATTATGTTATGATGATTACTCATGACAAGGATTTTCAAGGATTGTCTTTCAATGATTTAGTTCAAAGAATTCAGGCTAGGGATATGGAATTGATGGTGAACAAGTCTCTTCCTACACAAATTCAGAATCCTGCAGTGTATCATGGTGAAAATGATTCTACAATGAATGCTGGGAAATCGAATATTCTTAATTCTGCACCCCCAACAGCATTTCTAGCAGGTAAATCTGAATCTTCAAGTTATTCTTCTGCTGGTTGTAATGTTTCTGTTCCGAGTTCTTCTAATCAAACTGCATTGTCTGCTCAAACTATCGATGATTATAATGCTTTAATGTCTGCATTGGTATCTTCATATTTTGGTGTTATCACGGGTGCTGTGAGTAATGCTGAGTTAGCAAATGAAGATTATGATCAGATTGATTATGATCATTTGGAGGAAATGGATCTAAATTGGCAGTATGCAATGCTGGTTCGACGAACGAAGAAATTTTTCAACAGAACGGGGAAGAAGAGATTGAATCAGGAGGGTAAGATTGGTTTGGATAAATCTAAGGTAAAGTGTTACAAGTGTGCAAATTATGGTCACTTTGCTCGAGAATGTCCAAGTTCTGCAGATCATAAATTGAAAACTGGTCAACATGCACATTTAGTTTATCATTCACCAAATAAAGTTGAGAAGGTTGAGATGAAATCTGCTAATCTTGTTCATGATTGGACCAATACGTTTCCACATTCAAATGAGTTTGCATGGAATGCAGATACTGAAGCTAAAAGGAATAATTCTAAACCTGCAATTGCTTTGACTGTTCGTCATATTGATGATGATAGCATTTTAACTGATTCTGATTCTTATTCAAGTGTATCTTTGGTTCAAGAAGAATTACCTAGAGTCTCTGAGAGTTCAAAGGTTGAAGATACTGAATGTCTTAAATGTAAGAAATTTCTTCAGGAGATTGCAAGTTTTGAACAAAGTCATCAAATTTCGACTGAAGAGATAGTGGTGTTAAAGCAAGAATTGGAAGATTTTCAAAAGAAGTATTATGAGTTGGTTCATGTTCATGAAAATGTTTTAAAAGAAAAAGCAACATTGGCTGAAGAGTGTGAGAAAGCAAAAGCAGAAGCTTTAGATGCAGCTCAAGATTTTGAGAATCTGTTTGAGAAAAGTTATCCAGTACAGAAAAAGTATGAAGAAGCAACTGCTCTTATTGCTACAACTGCTGTTACTGTTGAAAAGCTTCAGAACAAAATTTCTATGCTTCAAGATGAGAATACTCTTTATCGTGATAAAAATGAAGTCTTGACAAAGGATGTTGAGATTTACAAGAAAAAGAGAGAAAGTGTTCTTGAAGAATTATTTGCTGAATGTGAGATCCGAAAGCTACAAACTTATGAATATGATGATCTAAATGCAAAATTCATCAAGTCACAGAAAGAAGTTTTTGACGCTCAACAAAAGATCAATGATTTAAAACTGGAGATTTTGGAGTTGAAGCGGCAAGTGAAAAATTGCAATTTATCACCAACAATGCTAAATTTCTTATACAAGCAGGATCAGAGTTCAAATAGTTCTCAGAAGGCTGATGTTCACTTGGTTCCTCAACCAGTGGATTTAACTGAAGTTACTGCTGCTCAGATTGATCCAAAAGATGAATTGCATGATTATTCCAAGTTTGCTACTCCACCCAAGAAGAATAAATCTAAGTCCAAAAAGAAGGAAAAGTCTTTGGGTGAAGCTCCAAAATTTGTGTCAAAGTCTGTTTTGTTGGAGAATGAGAAGGTTTTTGATAAGGTTGTGTCAAGTTCTTCTTCATCCGCCACCGAAGAAGACAAAGTTTTGGTTGAAAAGAACAAGCTGAAGGATATCAAAGCTAAATTCACTAGTGATGCCAAGTCAAGAGACGCATCAGGTTCTTCTTCAGGTTCTTCAAAGTCTCAAGGATCTAAACATAAAGGTTTGGGTTTTGTTGTGAAGGAAGATTCGAGTTCGTAGTGAAGAAATCGATGAAGGTTGATAAAACTGAGAAAGCTAAGGTTACAAAGAAATCTCCATCTCAGAAGGAATTCACTTACTATTCTGGAAGATCGTCATCTTCAAGGAGTCCATCTCCTAGGTATGATTCCTCTGATGATTTCTTTGACAATTTTGATTCTGAGCATTCATCTGGTTTTTCAAAATCAAAATCATTTTCAAACAATTTTCGAGAAAGACTTTGTTATGTATGTCGTCAACCTGGACATCTTGCTGCTGATTGTCCGACGACTGCATATATCCACAAAACTGCCAAATATGTGGATAACAAAGGTCAAATTTTTGATGAACCATGGTCCCCAAAGATAAAATCAAATCGTAAATCGTCTTGGTCTAAACCAAGTACGTCGGTTGAGTCTGATTCAGGTTCTGATCAAAAATTGAAAATTTTACAAATTTGGAAACCGAAAGTTGTTTCCAAGGCCAACAATGACTTTGTGGAAGACACCGGGCGACCCGACGATGTTACATCGGGTCGATCCCAGAGCGACTAATGATTTATTTGGTGTCACCAGGTGTTTCAAGAAGACCTTTCAGTAATTGGATAATTGCTGATTGTGAAATATCTGTTCTAATTAATCTGACTTTCAAAATTAATTGTGTTTTCAAAAAGACTTAAACTGCTAAGTATTCGTGTTGGTTGATCAATTTTTCATTGGTTTTTCACTCCGTCTCATTCTGAGGGGGAGTTTGTTTTTGCAAAAATACAAAAATAGTGTGTTGTTTTTCAAATCGTAAAAATAAAAATCTATAAATAGAATTGTCATTTTTAGGGGGAGAAATTTGAAAAAGACAAAAACATTAAAAATGCAAAAAGCCAAAAACATTGAAAAATGAGAAATTGTATCCGACATGATTGGGAAATGATGGTACATTGGCTGACATTGTCTGACTCATGGATAAAGTAAGTGAAAAAGCCATAAGACCATTTGATCGATGTAAGGTAGATTGGTAGGCTCGGCAAATCAGAAAGTATACAAATGTGATATACACTAAATCTGATGCTTGACCTAGTGGACAACATCTTGATGCATATCTCATGATATATCAAGAAAAAGATATGTGAAAAATAAAATGAGAAGTCACTGTGTATACATGTGTTCATTTTGCAAAGATTTAACCTTGTTTGATTTTCTTCATTTTGTCAAACGATCGGACTTTCTCTGCGTGTCGAAAGACCGACCTGATCGTTGTTCGTTTGACGTTCTGCTTTATTTTCTTTGGTGTTTCGTATAACTCATCGGACTTTCTCTGCGTGTACGGGAGTACCGACCTGATTGTTGTTGAGTTATACAATTTCAACTTGTTTTATTTTCTTATTTTGTTAAATCCGAGGCCTTATCTGCGTATCGAAAGATCGACCTTAAGGTAGACGATTTAACGTTCTTATTTCTTTTTGCATGGAACACAGTTGACTATTTCATGGTTACAATCATTGTGTGATTAAAATCACAAATGAAATCACAAAATGTGATAAGCAAAACATATCTGAGTATGTCTGATAGTGTGGGGTACACTGGTCAATGCAAATCTAATAAATACATTAACATATCCAGATGTTATGAGTATGATTGTGCCAGCGTTTAAAGTTGGACAAATTATATCTGCAATCGGCATGGCTTATGTGCTACAATAATCAAAATTGAAGTGTAGTTCAGCATGTTATGACCAATATGATCCCATGTCGTGATCTTTCTCACAAAAGATAAAAATAGTGTCTGATTCTGTATGGCATTTAGCTTTCATTATCAGAAAATACCAAAAAGATTTTAGGTGTGTTTTGATATAAAGTTTCTAAAAGTCAAAAAGATTTTGTTTCTGTTTTGTTTTCGATTGATCAACACGAATTACGAATTCATTTTCAAAATCAAAATATCTTGGAGTCTCGAAGAGACGTTTTGCGCCAAGATTATTTATGTTGGCAGGTTTCTAAGTGGAAAGAGAACATCACAACTTCAAGTCTTCTGAAGTTTGTTGATAAAGAGACTACACACGTTGCAATATCAAGTATTCAAGATTGAACTCATCGTCTAGATCGAGGAGGAGTTTGATTGAAGATACAAGATACAAGTTTTATTAAGAATAGATGACACTGCACATGCCGAGGGGGAGTTTGTTGATACATGGTTTCTGATCGTCATGTGAAGTATCGAGAACAAGACGGAACGTTCAAGTTTAGGGTTGGCCGAACCTTGGCCGCACTCCAGGTTCGGAGCCGCCGAAGCTTGGCCGAACCTGAGGTTCGGCCAGTCGTGGTTTCAGCCTATAAATAGGTTCGTCTTGTATAGAGTTAGAGAGCTTCCGTGTCATAACTTTCTCTAAGTGTACTCTGTGGTCTCTATGGTTAATACAAGTCTCAGTTGTATTTACTCTCTGTGTTTTACTCATTTACATTGATTTCTATACGACTAAGTAGAAGATCCTCACGCTTACGCACTTTCATAAATGAGGGGTATAATTGTCAGACCACATAACTCCTTTTTAAACCTAACCTCATGTACATTGTTCCTTCATCATTCGCGACATTACCTCCCTGGCGCCTCCACCTGCGACTTCTCTTCACTCCGGCGAACTTTATCTCCGGCGATGCTTACAATCTCTGATCCCCATCAAAAGGTACGAGAATTTATACATTCTCTCTACTCCATGGTCCCTGCGATGTCTTTTCATCTCCAGTGAACTTCCTCCGACGACCACTTACAATCTCCGATCTCCGACCATGTCAGGCTGATTCAGACAAACCTTCAAAAAGGTACGAGATGTTATCCTTTCTCTCTACTCCATGCTCCTCTTCGAGTAAAGATCGATTTTTTTACATCACAGTCACATTTTTTCTTCAATAAATCCAAGATTTTTCTAGCTTAATCTTCAATATCCGGCTTTGTAAACAACAATTCGAGTGTTTTTAAAGACTCGTAGTTGCTCATTTTGACTATAATGTAGTGTTTTCAAAGACTCACAGTAATGCACGCAATGTGTTTGATGAAATGCCTATGAGGAAATCAAGTACTTCTTTTTTTTGTTTTTGTACCAATTTTGGTATTTTTTTGTTGCATTAGGTGTTTAACTAACAAAAGACGTATCCAAACGACAGTTCTACTCATAACAATGGTGATGCCTGCACATGTGCAATAATGCCCGTAGGTTTGCTACACATGTGCAATAATGTTCGCACATGTGTTTTTCAAACTTTTAAACTATTTTATATAAGTGTTTTATATGTGTGATAAGCCTACATGTGTTTAACTCCGTTAACACGTTGAATTTCATATGTACTACACATGTGCAATAATATTCCACATGTGCAATAATCTCAAATAATGGTATCATGACATGGATTATAATAATATTGCACATGTGCAGTATAATCATGTCATGTATTATAATAATATTGCACATTTGCAATAATCGCAAATAATGGTACTATGTCATGTAGTGTAATATTGTCATGTGTTATAATAATATTGCACATGTGCATTAATCTCAAATAATTGTATTATGTCATGCAGTGTAATCATGGCATGGATTATAATAATATTGCACATGTGCAATAATCTCAAATAATAGTATCATGTCATGGATTATAATAATATTGCACATGTGCATTAATGTTATCTTGTGTGTGTTTTTATTTTTATTTTACAAACATTATAACTGTTGCACAACTTATTATATATTTAACTGCCATGTAGCCATCTATTGTTATATGTTACCGTAAGTAATGTACTCATGTACATGTGCATTATTAACAGTTTCTATGTTTATCATCGTATTGCAGGTGACATATTAGAAAATACACGCCTGCATACGTCTATACACATGGTGTTTTGGAATTTAGTAATTGACACGCCGATTTATGAAGAAAAAATGGGAAGTGGTTATGGATGATTATGATTTGACCGAGCAAGCTTGGTTGAGTGATATGTATGCTATACGTGAAGATTGTGTTCCGGATGCTTTAGAGTTATCTCGATGTGATGTTTGATGAAAATTACATAAAATAATTTGTACTTTTGAATTTATTACACACGTGTACTATTACGATGTTTTAAAACATTTACGTTGTTTATTGAATGTATTATGCCTAGATGTGTTAAAGTCACTAAATATTTTTGTATATTTAATGATGTATTGTGCCTAAATGTGTTAAAGTAGCTAAACAGTTTGCACGTTTGATTTTATTGCACATGTGTATTAATCTTTCATAATTTATTCCAACAACTTGTGTGGCATATCCACTACCTTTGTCCTTATCCAACAAGTTGTAATTCAATTCAAATCCATAGAAAGTTCATTGAAGCTTCTTGCATTTTCAGTTTTTATATGTAGTGCACATGTGCACTAACGTGAAATTCACATTTAAGCGTAAATTCATATGTATTATCTGAATGCCAGCTGTAATTTACATGTGCATTAATGCGATGTTCATATGTATGCTTATTTATATGTATGTTGTGCATTCCAACTTAAATACACATGTGCAATAAACTTATAGCTGCCACATTATTCGCACGGTCTTGAAAATATGCAACAACCATTCTGGATAAGCAAGTTGTAATCTTCGATAACTATAGAATTGTAAACCAACATAAATCCATACAAACCCTCTTACAATCTTACCACGATCATAACAAAAAAAAAAGATAACATTTTCGTGCGTTGTGTCATTTTTGCTATTTCCCAGTTGCTTGTTTTATCATCCTGTTTGTGGCTTCTATCTCGATCAACTCATTTGACAAGTATATGATTGCTTTCGATAGCATGATCTTTGTGGCGTTACTCATCCTTAGTTTCTTCATATGTGTGGCGTGCTTTGTGTTGTCGTCAATGAACCTGCAACCAAACCCTTTAGTTCGTCCATTTGATCTTGAAACAAGCACGAATCCGTGACAATTTAATATTATTGCACACGTGCAGCAATGTTTAACAGTCCCAATATTTGTATCAATAATGTAGTTTTAATCACATTTTAAGATTACTGCACATGTGCAGCTATATTTACAACCCTATTTTTTGTAATTTAATATCACTGCACATGTGTAACAATATTTTTTAAGAATCCATTCATTACAGACTAAAATCCATTACTACTAGATCACCTAAGTCTAACAGATTTGTTTATTAATCAAAATTTCTCCAAGTAAGATCAAGCATCCTAACCCTTGTACATAATCAAGAAAGAGTTCTAAGACTCAATTCAATATGAGGTTTAGGTCGATTCAAACTAGAAACTGTTTTGGTAAAAAATTCACTAAGGAATCTTGTATTCCAAACTTAGATTGTGAGGTAGTGTGCTTAACGATCAAATGAGCAAATAGTCCAAGTTAGGATGGTGACACGATGATTTAGCGAGGAAAACTCCAGAATCCTTTGAGTTGCCTCTAGGAATCCTGGATAAAAACCTCGGGAGCCGGCCGAATAGCTCGCCTCCTAGTCAATTTATTGATAATCGAATGAAAATTTACAAAGGGTTGGAGGTTTGATAGATCAGAACTATGTGATACAATGTTTGCGTTCGTAAGTGAGCTGAAATGTGTTCAATGTGTGTCCTACTTATCGAATCCTCGATTTATATAACAAATTCAATGATAACAAACTTTCCGGGATTCCCGGGATCCTATCGTCCAACTAACTCGACCGTTTAGGGACCTCTTCGATCACTTGGTCCATGATCTGCCGTAGCTGGAGCTTAAGTTTCGGAAGTAGTTGTTGACTCCGATGGTACCTGGTCAAATAAACACGTGGCAAATATGAGGGTTAGCAAAATAAAATTAATCAGGATACCTGAGTAGACGGGATTCCCAGATGATAACAGGATTCCTGAGCTATCTGAGCTTCCTGCGAGCATCCTGAAATTATACCCTCAACAATTGCCCCTTGAATTTCAACAA
>JBCNJP010007236.1:0-28012 GCA_039602395.1 Deinandra increscens subsp. villosa | reverse complement strand
GAATATGTGGCAGCTTTAGCTGGATGCTCGCAGGTAGTATGGATTCAGAATCAGCCCACTGACTACGGTATGGAATTCCTTAATACTCCATTTTTTTGTGATAATGTTGTTGCTCTGCAAATTGTCAAGAATCCTGTTCAACATTCCAAAACAAAGCAGATAGATATCAAGGTACATTTCATTCGTGATTGCTATGATAGGAAGTTGATTCACCTCGAAAAGATAAACTCCGATCAAAATGTTTCCGACCTTTTCACAAAAGCCCTTCCTCGTTAAAATTTTGAAATGTGTGTTGAAGGCCTAAGAATGATTGCCTTCGAGGAATGATCTGATCAAACTGTTTGTACATTTTTTGTTTTTATTTTTGCTTTGGTATTATTTTCAATTTCCTTTGGTTTATTCAATTAAAAAAATGTGTGTTTATATCTCAAAAGCCTCATAAAAAATGGGGAAGAAATGTTATAGTTTCAGAAAATCAGAAAATCTGTTTGATGTTTTTATGAAGTCTTTTGTGTTTGTCTTGAGTTGGTAGGAAGTGATATAAATGTCCAAGACAATCGGAGACTGACACGTGTAAAGCAGAAGTGAAAGACTGCTCAAAGATGATGTCACACCCCCAAATAACCACTAACGGAGTTTATACCGTTAAGGGGTGCGAGCAAACCAGGACCATAACCATTAGTTACAAATACTAAACGAATCAGAGTAAAGTCCAAAACATTCATTTCAAACAGTTTCAAAAGTTACGCAGCGGAATAAAAACAATAGTATCTTAGCACTAGCCTCGTGCTTTACAAATCATTGTTTCAAATCAAAATTCCCAGTTAGTTTAATGAAAGTAAAAGTCTTCACGTGCCATGCCAACCTTCAATGGATACTCTTCAACGATCTGCAAAAGTGAAAACCACGCAAGTGTCAACCTAACGGTTGGTGAGTTCACAGTGGGCATGTCATGCATTGGCCCGGTCTCATAATCATAATCGTGTCAACATATGTATTTGTAATATTTGTTTGTGAAAAGCAATGCTCAGTTATATACGCCAATTCATAAACATTTGTTATTTAGTAGAGTTATTGTCCGTAACAGAGTTATCAGGTATGTACTAGTCTTGTATAATTAAAGTGCTCAACCGATATCGCGGGTAGCTAATCCGTTGTTTCCATGCACTAAGGAAGTTTGTACCAAAGCTGACGATTAAGTATAGTAGAGGCAGAGTCTTCAGCCATTTTGTTTTGCGGACATTCGTCGTCGCGGCTTCGCCTCCCCCGTGTCCTCTCGGGATCACGGTCAGATAGGCTGATATTGTACCTCCGTGCACCTCCAGTGTCACGAGGCGGAGTTTGTCAAACTCCAGTAGATCTACCCAACATCCCCTCACTTTACAATTAATGGCACAATTAAGTTGATGACTTTTTCAGTTAAAAAGGCAATCCTTAGAAATCATGTGATATCATGTGCTTTAGACTTTAACCTACACTAGCCATATTAAAACGGTTTTCATTTCAGAAATAGTTTGTTAAGTTTCACAAGTGTTTCCCATAAAACACTTCAGGTTCATCAAGTAGATGCATGGCATTCTAAGTTTTCAATTTCATCAAGTGGTGCATAGCACTCGTAAGGTTGTCAGCATTGTTTTCCATTAAGTTATTCAGTGTGTCCCAAACGGGCTCACAGTGAACGGGTCAGTGACACTCACCTTTGGTTGCACTGCTACACTTGTTATATAATCCAAGTTTTGCTTAACGAAGACCTATGAACACGTTTAGGTCTTAAGTATTAGTTTGGTGTCTAATCTTTACTTAACGTCACTATGGCCCATAACATAGTACGTTGAAACTATGACTCGACATACGACACACGACACCGATGGTTGATCATAAACAAGGGTTCATATATATCAGAAATCAAAGCATGTATCATCATGGCATAATCATGTAAGTCATGGCATAACATTCAAGCAAATTGCACAAGTTTGGATTCTGGTCTCAGTTTCGCTAGCAATTTCGCTAGTCAGTTTCGTTGTGTGCACGGGCAGCACTTTCGCTAGGCAATACCCGATGACACAGTTTCGCTAGGCTAGTTTCGCTCGAAACTGTTGGCACAGTTTCACTAGCCTAGTTTCGCCCGAAACTGGTTTGAACTTTCGTTCAGGGAATTTCGCTCGGTAGATTCGCTCGAGCTGGTCTGGTTGGTTTACCCGGCGACACTACAGTTTCGCTACATAGTGTCGCTGGATGAAGATATACATAGTTTAGCTACATAGTTTCGCCCAGAGAACAGTACAGTTTCGCTGGTCGCGAAAAACACATAAATCAGCCTAAAAATCAATCTAACAGCTTCCATATTACATGCAATTCATTATCTAGCATACATAACCATTTACCAACATAAATCAGTAAGCTTTAACACCTTAAACATGCATTTTCATCATCAAATCACCAAAAAACCCATTTTAACCTAAAATGACCTAATCTAGCATAAATCTTCAACATGGATGGATTTCACACGTAAAGTTACTGACTTTATAACAGATCTAGCAATCCTAAGCAACACATCAGAAGATCTAACAATATCATGAAGGTTTAAGCATGCTTTATGAAGAAACACATAGAAAACACATAGAAATGGCATAAAGAAAGGTTTTGGGACTCACGATTCGATCAAGGAATCGAATGGATGATGTCTTGAGGCTGAGATCTTGGTTTTCTTGATGGTTTTCAGCTGACCAGATCTCCAGAGAAGAGTGTGTGTGTTTTTGTGTAAATGAGGCAAAATAGGAGAACTAGGGTTTATTAAGATTATTTATATCAGAGGCTAGTTTTGCTGGCCAAGCGAAACTGGCTCTGATCACGAGTGAGCCAATAGACTGCCGGGCGACACTATAGTTTCGCCCGGTAGTTTCGCTGGTTACCAAAAGTGGTCAGTTTCACATTTTAAGCAAGATAAACACGATTCATAAATTGTCATGCTATTCATAGTACTAAATCATGTATTTAAATCACTTTGCACATAATGACAATAAATAGTTAAACACATAACAAATATGGACGGGTTCGGTGATCAACCAAAGGACGTGGACGTATTCGGCCTAGTTATGCGTTAGTTACTAAGTTAATACTTATAACGTAACTAACGGAATTGTCTAACGGAAGTAAACCTTGAAATTCTCGGATGTCACATTATCCCCTTGTAATTGGAATTTTCGTCCCGAAAATTATTCTTGCGTCGTAGCGTTTGCAGCATCAGCTGTCATTGGCGCTGGGGGAAAGAAAGCAAAAGTTTTAGGGTCGTCACATCCTCCTCCTGTTAAAGGAATTTTGGTCCCCAAAATTAAATCATACCTTGAGTTTCTGTGGACGTGTGCTCGAACAAGTGAGGATACTTCTTCTTCATCTGATCCTATCGTTCCCAAGTATATTCTGGTCCGCGTTTTGAGTTCCATCGAATCTTGACGATCGGAATCTTGCTACGTTTGAGGGCTTTCTCCTCGCGTCCCATGATTTCTACTGGTTGCTCAATGAATCTCAAGTGTTCGTCAATTTCCAATTCCCCGAATTATTTCGATGTCTTCAGCCAGACATTTCTTTAGGTTAGAAACGTGAAACACGTTGTGAACTCCATCGAGTTCTGCAGGGAGTTGTAATCGATAGGCCACCGGGCCTACTTCCCCGATGATTTCAAAAGGACCGATGTAGCGAGGATTCAACTTTCCACGCTTTCCGAAGCGTATCACACCTTTCCAGGGAGATACCTTCAATAGTACTTTATCGCCTACTTCGAATTTCAAAGGTTTACGGCGTCTGTCGGCATAGCTCTTTTGTCTGTCACGTGCTGCGGCTATCCGCTTTCTGATTTGAATAATTCGTTCTGTGGTATCATGAATAATTTCCGGCCCAGTGAGTCCTTTCTCACCCGTTTCAGCCCAACACACGGGCGATCTGCATTTTCTGCCATAAAGAGCTTCAAAAGGTGCTGCACCGATACTTGAATGATAACTATTGTTGTAGGAGAACTCCACCAACGGAAGGTGAGCTTCCCAGTCTTTACCGAAGTCGAGAACGCAAGCTCGGAGCATGTCTTCTAAAGTCTGAATAGTTCTTTCCGTCTGACCATCGGTCTGCGGGTGATAGGCTGTGCTCATATCCAGTCTGGTTCCCAGTGCTTCTTGCATAGATTGCCATAATCGGGAAGTGAATCGGGGATCTCTGTCAGAGATAATAGTCTTTGGCACCCCATGACGTGCCACAATTCGGTCGATATACAGCTTAGTTAATTTGTCCATATTGTCGTTTTCCTTCATCGGGATAAAATGTGCAGATTTGGTTAATCGATCAATGATAACCCAAATCGCATCTGGTCGATTCGATCGATGAGGTAATCCCGTTACAAAATCCATTGAGATATCCTCCCATTTCCATTCTGGGATCTTTGGTTGCTGTAACAGCCTAGAAGGCTTTTGGTATTCAATCTTCACTCTTGAACACGTTAAACACTTAGCCACATATCGCGCGATGTCGGCTTTCATGTTCGGCCACCAATACAAACCCTTCAAATCTTGGTACATTTTATCCGATCCAGGGTGCACCGAATACCTTGATTTGTGAGCCTCGTCCATCACGAGCTCACGGAGATTTCCAAGCAAAGGGACCCAAATTCTGTCATTATAATACCTAAGTCCGTCGGACCTAATTTCAGAGTTACCGTCAACACCACGCAGTGCTTCAGCTGCGAAGTTTTCTTCCTTTAAAGCTTCTTGTTGGGCATCGCGGATCCGATCCAGCAATCCCGTGTGAATGGTAAGTTGCAGCGCTCGTACTCGTCGAGGCTTTTCGTATTCTTTCCGACTTAAGGCATCAGCCACAACATTGGCTTTTCCCAGATGATACTTAATCGCTAAGTCATAATCATTCAGTAGCTCGACCCACCGTCGCTGTCGCATATTGAGATCCTTCTGTTCAAAGATGTGCTGTAAGCTTTTGTGGTCGGTAAATATTGTGCACTTTGTTCCGTAGAGGTAATGTCTCCAAATCCTGAGTGCATGAACAACGGCTCCCATTTCCAAATCATGCGTTGTATAATTCTTCTCAGTGTCCTTCAGTTGCCTGGACCCATAGGCAATCACTCTGTCCCGTTGCATCAACATACAACCGAGTCCTTGGATTGATGCATCACAGTAAACCACAAAGTCGTCAATCCCATCGGGTAACGCGAGAATTGGAGCTGAACATAACATATCTTTAATAGTTTGAAACGCACGTTCTTCTTTTTCACCCCATCTGTATTGCACTCCTTTGTGCGTTAAAGCCGTTAAGGGTTGAGCCAACTGCGAGAAACCCTTGATGAATCTTCGATAGTATCCGGCAAGTCCTAAAAATTGTCGAATTTCGGTCGGTGCTCTTGGGGTAGGCCAATTCTTGATAGCTTCCACTTTAGCTGGGTCGACATGAATTCCTTCTTCATTAACAATGTGTTCAAGAAACTGGACTTCGCGGATCCAAAAATCGCATTTCGAAAACTTGGCGTAAAGCTGTTCCTTGCGGAGCAATTCCAAGATAAGTCGCAGGTGCTCCTCGTGTTCCTCCTTTGTCTTGGAGTAGATCAAAATATCATCGATGAAAACTATCACAAACTTATCGAGGTACGGCTTGCACACTCGATTCATCAGATCCATAAATACGGCCGGTGCATTGGTTAGCCCAAACGGCATAACCAGGAATTCGTAGTAACCATACCGAGTTCTGAAAGCAGTCTTGGGGACATCTTCATCACGAACACGGAGTTGGTGATATCCAGACCGTAGATCAATCTTTGAGAAGTAGCTCGAACCTTGCAGTTGATCGAAGAGATCGTCGATTCGAGGAAGCGGATATCGATTCTTGATCGTAACTTTGTTAAGCTCTCGGTAGTAAATATACATTCGGAACGTTCCATCCTTCTTCTTAACAAATAGTACCGGTGCTCCCCATGGAGACGAACTGGGACGGATAAATCCTTTGTCGAGTAGCTCTTGAAGTTGTGAGGAGAGTTCGTTGAGTTCACTTACTGCCAAACGGTAAGGTGCGCGTGCGATCGGAGACGCTCCGGGAACCAAGTCGATTCCAAACTCGACTTGTCGAAATGGAGGAAAACCAGGCAGATCTTCAGGGAATACATCTTGGAAGTCGCGGACTATCAGGTAGTCGTTGATTCTGCGCTCGGGAAGTGTCGAATCGGTGACGTTTGCAAGAATTGCGAAGTGACCTTTGCGAAGGCACTTTTGAGCT
The DNA here is from genome assembly GCA_039602395.1 of Deinandra increscens subsp. villosa. Lineage (NCBI taxonomy): Eukaryota > Viridiplantae > Streptophyta > Magnoliopsida > Asterales > Asteraceae > Deinandra > Deinandra increscens. The sequence continues at coordinate 21,748 of JBCNJP010007236.1, read as the reverse complement.
TTGAGAAACGAAATAATACCAGTTACTGTTCCACCTTTTTCACCTTGGACCGTTAACACTTTACCTCCTTCGAGTGGGATACGAACCACTTTTTCTTTACATAAGATTTCAGCTCGGTTCTCAGATAACCAATCCATTCCTACTATAACGTCAAAACTACTAATCGGAAAAGGCATAAGGTCGATTCCTAATGTATGGCCAGCTAGTTCTAACTTACAGTCCTTAACTATCTGAGTTGTATCATGAAGTTTACCGTTTGATAGTTCTACCACATATTTAGCATCTAGGGCAATAGGTTTAGCATTAATCAACTTAGCAAATTTAGTGGAAATAAAGCTTCTTTCAGCACCAGAATCAAACAATACAGTAGCAAAGAAACCATTAAGGATGAATTTACCGTTAATCACGTTGGCATCATTGCGAGCTTCACCTTGACCCATAACAAAAGCTCTTCCCCTGCCATTTCCACCATTCCCGTTGGCATTACCTCCGCCGTTACCGTTTCCACCATTGTTTCCCTGATTACCATTCCCCTGTCTTCTCAACTGCGGGCAGTCCCTCTTTATGTGGCCTTGAGCACCACACTCATAGCAGTTCCCATTACCATTTCCTCTGGGAGCTTCATTGTTGTTACGATTCTGACCATTGTTGTTTCCATTGCCCCGGTTGTTTCCATAGTTGTTGTTGTGCCTTTGGCGGTTCTGTTGCTCAGGAAGAATTGCCCAACAGTCTTTTGCTTCATGGCTCCTCTTGCCACATCTTTCGCAGGTCAAGCTTTTTCTGCAGGTACCGGTGTGATGCTTCCCACACTTATTGCACTTGGGCAGGTTACCTTTGTAGTTACTTTGGCCATTTCCGCCCTAGTGGTTGTTAACACTGTTGTTTCCAGATCTCTTGCTCTGACCCTGGGAGTTAAAGGATCTCCCCGTGTTGTTTCCAACACTCTAATTGTTCATTGAATTTTCAGGAGCTTCTCCTTCAGCTTTTCTTTTGCCACTCAAGGCAGTCTTTTCAGAAACTCTTGCAGGAAGTGTACCCCTCTCAACTTCCTGATCAGTTAACTTGTGAGCCAGACGGATGGCTTGTTGCACAGTGATTGGGTTGCTGGCAGTCACCAAACTCTTGATTTGGGGTACGAGACCCTCCAGATAACGCTCAATGCGCTTGAATTCAGCATCAACCATGGACGGACACAATACCGCGTACTCGTGGTAACGCGCAGTGTACTCTTCGACCTCAGACCCAGACATTTTGGAGTTCAGAAATTCTCCCTCAAGCTTCTTGACTTGGTCCCGTGGGCAATACTCCTCCATTATCAGTTCCTTGAACGCTTCCCATTCCATATTATTAGCAGCGTTTACCCCAACCATTTGAATTTCAGCGTTCCACCAGGAGAGAGCAGCTCCTTCGAATGTACCAGTCGCAAATTTCACCTTGTTCTCAGCCGGGGAGTTACACATGGAGAAGACCTTTTCAGACTTCTCGATCCACCTGAGGAGTCCTACCGCTCCTTCCTTGCCGGAGAACGTCATCGGCTTGCAGTCCATGAAAGTCTTAAATGTGCAGTGATGGACGTTTCCTGATGCAATTAATAGTTCGGGTTTCAAATTTAAACAGGTCAAAATATATATATCGCCTTGTGCCTTAACCGGCATAACAATTACCATGCGCGGCAATTGTAGCTTGCACGGCGGCCACGACGGCTTGCACATGCTCGTTGATCATTGCTTGCAGTTGTGCAGGCGTCAGGTTGATGTTATTCCTTCCCGCTCTTCCAGACATTTTGCTGAACAGTTAAAGTAGCCAGTGTTCAGTAACAATTATATTCTATACATATCCCATAATATGTATATTAGCAATTTCCCGTTATCTCTCTATTAGTCCAGAAAAATTTTGTGCAAAATCGAGGCGTCGTCGGAGATCGTCGTAAGTCGAGAGTACTATCGTCGAAAGTCGGCTTCTCCATAAAAGTCACCGTCGGCGTAGTCATTGTAACACCCCCAACATTACCACTAACGGAGTTTATACCGTTAAGGGGTGCGAGCAAACCAGGACCACAACCATTAGTTACAAATACTAAACGAATCAGAGTAAAGTCCAAATGTTCATAATCAAAACAGTTTTTAAAAGTACGCAGCGGAAAATAAACATAAGTATCTTAGCACTAACCACGTGCTTAAATTACAAAACATGAATTATTACTAAATTCCCAAGTTTGAGTTTAAAATAAGAAATCTTCAAGTGCCATGCCAACCTCCGGTGGATACTCCTTAGCGATCTGCAAAAGTTTAAACCACGCAAGTGTCAACCTAACGGTTGGTGAGTTCACAGTGGGCTTGTCATGCATTGGCCCGGTCTCATAATCATAATTCGTGTCAAGGTATACTTACAAGTTATTTATTTGTGAAAAGCAATGCTCGTAATTAAATCTCAGTTTATAAATGGTTTGTCCGTGACCTACGTCATCGGGTATGTACTAGTTCCGTAAAGTTAAAGGACTCAACCGATATCGCGGGTAGCTAATCCGTTGTTCCATGCTCTAAGGAAGTTTGTACCAAAGCTGACTTATTTTGTGGGGGCCGAGCCATCCCGTACGGTGCGGACCTACGTCATCGCGGTTTTTGCCTCCCCCGTGTCCTCCCCGGGACTACGGTCAAATAGGCTGATATTGTTCCTCCGTGCACTCCCCATGCCACGGGGCGGAGTTTGTCAAACTCCAGTAGATCTACCCAACATCCCCTCGCTTTACAATTAATGGCACAATTTTAGTTGAGGACTTTTAAGTTATAAGGCATCCTTAGAAAACATGTGATATCATATGGTTCAGACTTTAACCTACACTAGCCATATTAAAACGTTTTCAGTTTTGTTTCAGAAATAGTTTGTTTAAGTCCACAAGTGTTTCCCATAAAACACTTCAGTTCATCAAGTGGGTGCCGAGCATTCCCGAGTTCTCATGTATTTGTCAGCATTGTTTTTCGTTAAGTTGTTCGGTGTGGCCCAAACGGACTCACAGTAAACGGGTTAGTGACACTCACCTTGGGTTGCACTGCTACACTTGCTAAGTATCCAAGTTATGTTTGCTTAACGAAGACCTAGAACACGTTTAGGTCTAAAGTATTAGTTTCGTGTCTAATCTTCACTAAACGTCACTATGGCCCATAACATAGCACGTTGCAACTATGACTCGACATACCGACACACGACACCGATGGTTGATCATAAACAAGGGTTCATATAATTCAGATATCAAGCATGTTTCATCATGGCATAATCATGTAAGTCATGGCGTAACACTTAAGCAAATTTCACAAGTTTGGTTTTCAGGTCAGGTCTTAGTTTCGCTAGCACAGTTTCGCTAGGCAGTTTCGCTGGGTGCACGGGCAGCACTTTCGCTAGGCAACGCCCGGTGACACAGTTTCGCTAGGCTGGTTTCGCCCGAAACTGCTGACGCAGTTTCGCTAGCCTAGTTTCGCAGGGAAACTGGTTTGAACTTTCGTTCAGGTATTTCGCTCGGTAGTTTCGTTCGAGCTGGTCGGGTCAGTTTCGCTAGCGACACTATAGTTTCGCTCGACAGTGTCGCTGAATGAACAAGTAAATTCGCTGGACAATTTCGCCCAGAGAACACACAGTTTCGCTGGTCGCGAAAAACATACGGATTTGCCTAAAAATCAACCTAACAGCTTCTGATCTTACATGCAATTCATTATTTAGCATACATAGGCATTTACCAACATAAATCAGCAAGCTTTAACACCTTAAACATGCATTTTGTCATCAAATCACCCAAAATACATATAAAACCCTAAAATGGCTAAAATAGCATAAATCTCTATCATGGTTGGATTTCATACGCAAAGTTGTCAACTTTATGGTAGTTCTAGCAATCCTAAGCAACATATCAGAAGATCTAACCATATCACAGAGATCTAGGCATGCTTTATGAAGAAACATATAGAAAAGGCACAAATAAAGGTTTTTGGGACTCACGGTTGGTTCTAGAATCGATAGATGAGATGAGATGATGGTCTAGAGGCTGAGATCTTGGTCCTTGGGTGACTTTCTCGGCTGACCAGGTTCCAGAGAGGAGTGTGTGTGTGTTTGTGATGAAATGAGGCAAATGGAGAAACTAGGGTTCATTAAGTTTATTTATATCAGAGGCTAGTTTCGCTGGCAGTTTCGCTGGCCAGGCGAAACTAGCTCTGGTCACGTTTTAACTGATTAGCTTAGCTGGCTACCGGGCGACACTACAGTTTCGCCCGGTAGTTTCGCTGGCTGCACAACTTAGGCAAATTTTCACGTAATCAAGGATTTACAATTTGTCATGCTATTCATAATATTAAATCATGCATTTAAATCACATTGCACATAATGACAACAATAAATGAACACATAGCACATATGGGCGGGTTCGGTGATCAACCAAAGGACGTGGACGCATTCGGCCTAGTTAAGCATTAGTTACTAAGTTAACACTTATAACGTAACTAACGGATTTGTCTAACGGAAGTTAACCTTGAAATTCCCGGATGTCACATCATCCCCTTGAAATTGGAATTTTCGTCCCGAAAATTATTCTTGTGTCGTAGCATTCGCGGCCTCGGCTGTCGTCGTTGCTATCGTCGCTGGGGAAAGAAAGCAAAAGTTTTTAGGGTTGTCACATCCTCCTTCCGTTAAGAAATTTTGGTCCCCAAAATTAAATCATACCATGAGTTTCCGTGGACGTTTGCTCGAACAAGTGAGGATACTTTTTCTTCATTTGATCCTCTCGCTCCCAAGTATATTCAGGTCCACGCCTTGAGTTCCATCGCACCTTGACGATCGGAATCTTGCTACGTTTGAGGGCTTTCTCCTCGCGTCCCATGATTTCTACTGGTTGCTCGATAAATCTGAAATGTTCGTCGATTTCCAATTCCTCCAGAGGAATTATTTCGATGTCTTCAGCCAGACATTTCTTTAGATTGGAAACGTGAAACACGTTGTGAACTCCATCGAGTTCAGCAGGGAGTTGCAATCGATAGGCTACCGGGCCTACTTCCCCAATAATTTCAAACGGACCGATGTAGCGAGGATTTAACTTTCCACGCTTCCCGAAGCGTATCACTCCCTTCCAGGGAGATACCTTCAACAATACTTTGTCACCTGCCTCAAACTTTAGAGGTTTTCGGCGTTTGTCGGCGTAACTCTTTTGTCGATCACGCGCTGCAGCTAGCCGTTGCCTGATTTGAATAATTCGCTCGGTCATATCATGGATGACTTCCGGTCCAGTAAGCCCTTTCTCACCCGTTTCGGCCCAACACACGGGCGATCTACATTTTCTGCCATAAAGTGCTTCAAAGGGTGCTGCACCGATGCTTGAATGATAGCTATTGTTGTAAGAGAACTCCACCAGAGGAAGGTGAGTCTCCCAATCTTTCCCAAAGTCAAGAACGCAGGCTCGGAGCATATCTTCTAAGGTTTGAATGGTTCGCTCCGATTGACCGTCCGTTTGTGGGTGATAGGCTGTACTCATGTCTAGTCGGGTTCCCAATGCTTCCTGCATTGATCGCCATAACCGGGAAGTAAATCGAGGATCTCGATCAGAAATGATAGTCTTAGGCACACCGTGGAGCTTCACAATTTTATCGATGTATAGCTTTGTTAATTTATCCATATTATCACTTTCCTTCATCGGAATGAAATGTGCCGATTTGGTTAATCGATCGACGACAACCCAAATCGCATCCGGTTGATTTGATCGATGAGGTAGCCCCGTTACAAAATCCATGGAGATGTCCTCCCATTTCCATTCTGGGATCTTTGGTTGTTGTAGTAAACCAGAAGGCTTTTGGTATTCAATCTTGACTCTTGAGCATGTTAAACACTTAGCCACATATCGAGCAATGTCGGCTTTCATATTCGGCCACCAATAAAGATTTTTCAAGTCCTGATACATTTTATCTGATCCAGGGTGCACCGAATATCTTGACTTGTGAGCCTCGTCCATCACGAGCTCACGGAGATTTCCAAACAATGGAACCCAGATTCTGTCATTATAGTACGTGAGTCCATCGGACTTAACTTCAGAATGGCCATCTACACCACGCAGTGCTTCAGCTGCGAAGTTTTTCTGCTTTCAGAGCTTCTCGTTGGCAGTCACGGATCCGATCCGGTAATCCTGAATGTATTGTAAGTTGAAGCGCTCGTACCCGTCGAGGCTTTTCGTACTCTTTTCTGCTTAGGGCATCTGCCACCACATTTGCTTTTCCCGGATGATATTTAATGGCCAAATCATAATCGTTCAGTAATTCAACCCACCTTCTTTGCCGCATGTTGAGGTCTTTCTGATCAAAGATGTGCTGTAAACTTTTATGATCGGTGAATATTGTGCACTTTGTTCCGTAGAGGTAGCGTCTCTAAATCTTGAGTGCATGAATAACGGCTCCCAATTCCAAATCATGCGTTGTATAATTCTTTTCAGTGTCCTTCAGTTGCCTGGACCCATAGGCAATCACTTTATCTCGTTGCATCAACACGCAACCGAGTCCTTGGATTGATGCATCACAGTAAACCACAAAGTCGTCAACTCCATCGGGTAACGCAAGAATTGGAGCCGAACATAACATATCTTTAAGCGTTTGGAACGCGCGCTCTTCTTTTTCACCCTATCTGTATTGCACTCCTTTGTGCGTTAGAGCTGTTAAGGGTTGAGCCAACTGCGAGAAACCCTTAATGAACCTTCGGTAATATCCGGCAAGTCCCAAAAATTGTCGGATTTCGGTCGGTGCTCTTGGAGTAGGCCAATTCTTGATAGCTTCCACTTTAGCTGGGTCGACATGGATCCCATTCTGGTCGACAATGTGTCCAAGAAACTGGACTTCGCGAATCCAAAAATCGCACTTCGAAAACTTAGCATAAAGCTGTTCCTTGCAGAGCAATTCCAAAATAAGACGCAGATGCTCCTCGTGTTCTTCCTTTGTCTTGGAGTAGATCAAAATATCGTCGATGAAAACTATCACAAACTTATCGAGGTACGGCTTGCACACTCGATTCATCAGATCCATAAATACGGCAGGCGCATTAGTTAGCCCAAACGGCATAACTAGAAACTCGTAATGACCATACCGAGTCCTAAAAGCAGTCTTGGGGACATCCTCATCTCGAACGCGAAGTTGGTGATATCCAGACCGTAGATCAATCTTTGAGAAGTAACTTGGACCTTGTAGCTGATCGAAGAGATCGTCGATTCGAGGAAGTGGATACCGATTCTTGATGGTAACCTTGTTAAGCTCTCGGTAGTCAATGCACATGCGGAACGTTCCATCCTTCTTCTTAACAAACAATACTGGCGCTCCCCATGGAGACGAACTTGGACGAATAAACCCTTTGTCGAGTAACTCTTGAAGTTGTGCGGAGAGTTCGTTGAGTTCACTTACTGCCAAACGGTAAGGTGCGTGTGCAATTGGAGCGGCTCCAGGAGCTAAGTCGATTCCAAACTCTACTTGCCGAAATGGAGGCAAACCAGGCAGATCTTCAGGAAATACATCTTGGAAGTCGCGAACTATCGGGTAGTCGTTGATTCTGCGCTCAGGAAGTGTCGAATCGGTGACGTTTGCAAGAATCGCGAAGTGACCTTTACGAAGGCACTTTTGAGCTTTGAAAAACGAAATAATACGAGTTACTGTTCCACCTTTTTCACCTTGGACCTTTAACACTTTGCCGTCTTCGAGCGGAATACGAACCACTTTTTCCTTACATAAGATTTCAGCTCGATTCTCAGATAACCAATCCATTCCTACTATAACGTCAAAACTACCAATCGGGAAAGGCATAAGGTCAATTCCTAACGTATGGCCAGCTAGTTCTAACTTACAGCCCTTAACTATCTGAGTCGTATCATGAAGTTTACCATTAGCTAGCTCTACCACATATTTAGCGTCTAGGGCAATCGGTTTAGCGTTAATCAATTTAGCAAATTTAGTGGAAATAAAACTTTTCTCAGCACCAGAATCAAATAATACTGTAGCAAAGAAACCGTTCAAAATAAATTTACCATTAATCACGTTGGCGTCATTGCGAGCTTCACCCTGACCCATGACGAAAGCTCGACCTCTACCATTTCCACCATTATTTCCCTGGTTTCCGTTCCCTTGTCTTCTCAGCTGAGGGCAGTCTCTTTTAATGTGACCTTGAGCACCACACTCAAAGCAGCCACGGGCTCCCCCATTGTTGTTGTTCTGGTTCTGACCGTTGTTGTTCCCATTACCCCGATTGTTCCCATAGTTGTTGTTGTTTCTTCTGGGGCGGTTTTGTTGCTCGGGCAAAGTTGCCCAACAGTCTTTTGCTTCGTGGCCCCCCTTGCCACACCTTTCGCAGCTCAGATTCTTTCTACAATTACCAGCATGGTGCTTTCCACACTTGTTACACAAAGGCAGGTTACCTTTGTAGTTTCCTTGCCCATTGCCACCCTGGCGGTAGTTACCACTGTTGTTCCCGGACCTCTTGCTTTGACCTTGGGAGTTATAAGATCTCCCAGTGCTGTTCCCAACACTCTGAACATTCATGGAGTTCTCAGGAGCTTCATCATCAGCTTTTCTTTTGCCACTAAGGGCAGTCTTTTCAGTGGCCTTTGCAGGAAGTGTACCCTTCTCAACCTCCTGATCAGTAAGTTTGTGAGCCAAACGAATGGCTTGTTGTACGGTCGCGGGGTTGCTGGCAGTCACCAGTCCTTTGATTTGGGGCGCGAGGCCTTCTAGATAACGCTCAATGCGTTTGAACTCAGCATCAACCATCGAGGGGCACAAGACTTCGTACTCATGATATCGTGCAGTGTACTGCTCGACTTCAGACCCAATCATCTTCAGATTCAAGAATTCGCCTTCTAGCTTCTTCACTTGGTCGCGGGGACAGTACTCCTCCATAATCAGATCCTTAAATGCTGCCCACTGCATGTTATTAGCCGCGTCTAGCCCAACCATCTGAATTTCAGCGTTCCACCAGGAGAGTGCAGCTCCTTCGAAGGTACCAGTAGCAAACTTCACCTTGCTTTCGGCTGGGCAGTTACACATGGAGAAAACCTTTTCAGACTTCTCAATCCACCTAAGGAGTCCTACAGCTCCTTCTTCGCCGGAAAATGTCATCGGCTTGCACTCCATGAAGGACTTGAACGTGCAGTGGTGGTGGTTTCCTGATGCATAAATAGTTTGGGTTTTTAAAATTTAAACAGGTCAAGATATAATCGCTTTGTGCCTTAACCGGCATAATAGTTACCCTGTGCGGCATATGCAGCTTGGACGGCTGCCACCGCGGCTTGCACATGTTCATTAATCATCGCTTGCAGCTGTGCAGGCGTCATGTTTATCTTGCCTCTTCCGTTTCCTCTTCCAGACATCTTGCTGAACAGTTAAAGTAGCCAATGTTCAGTCACAGTTATACTTTATACATATCCCATAATATGTATATTAGCCATTTTCCCGTTATCCCTCTATTAGTCCAGAAAAATTTTGTGCATATTGGAGGCGTCGTCGGAGAACGTCGTATGTCGTAGGTAGCTATCGTCGAGAGTCGGCTTTCTCATAAAAGTCACCGTCGGCGTAGTCGTTGTAGTAGAAATCAGGACGTAGCGTGTAGCATCGTTTCGTTGTCGCTTTCCCCGGCATAGTGCGCGCATTTGCGTTCGCGTTTCGTATTCATGTGTGAAAATTTTCCCTAAGGTTTTCCGTTAGACTTCCTAGACACGGTCTATATATATATTTATATCCATATATATATATATATATTTATATCCATATATATATATACATACGTATACATATGTATTAAGCTTTTACTTACACAGCAGAGCGAGTATCCCAGGTTGGCACGTAAAAATTTTATTTTGGGAATTTGTTTATTCGTTTGTAACTAAGGTTTTCAAGTTGCAGTTTCCAAATCGTTTTCAAAATGATTCCAGTTGTGACACCCGAGAATTTCAAGGTTAACTTCCGTTAGACAAACCCGTTAGTTACGTTATAAGTGTTAACTTAGTAGCTAATGCATAACTAGGCCGAATACGTCCACGACCTTTGGTTGATCACCGAGCCCGTCCATATGTGTTATATGTTCATCATTGATTGTCTTTATATGCAATGTGATTTAAATACATGACTTATTATTGTGAATAGCATGATTAATTGTAAATACTTGATTATGTGAAAATTGCCTAAATTCGGTAGTCAGCGAAACTACCGAGCGAAACTACAGATTCGCCCGGTAGCAGGCTAGACTGATCAATGTACCCAAGACCAGAGCTAGTTTCGCCTGGCCAGCGAAACTGCCAGCGAAACTAGCCTCTGATATAAATAAACTTAATGAACCCTAGTAGCCTCATTTGCCTCATATCACAACAAACACACACACACACTTCTCTGGAATCTGGTCAGCCGAGGATACAATCAAGGGACCGAGATCTTAGCCTCTAGACCATCATCTCATCTCATCTATCGATTCTTGAACCAAACGTGAGTCCCAAAAACCTTCATTTATGTGTTTTCTATGTGTTTCTTTATAAAGTATGCTCAAACCTTCATGAAAACTTGTATGCTTCTGAGATAGTGCTTAGGGATGCTAGATCTACCATAAAGTCAGCAACTTTACGTTTAAAAACAAACCATGATGATGATTTATGCAATTTTGGTCATTTTAGGGTTTAGAAGTGTTTTTAGAGTTTTGATGATTAAAATGCATGTTAAACATGATAAAGCTGCTTGATTTATGTTGGTAAATGCCTATGGATGCTAGATAATGAATTGCATGTATGATCAGAAGCTGTTAGGTTGATTTTTAGGCAAATCCGTATGTTTTTCGCGACCAGCGAAACTGCGTGTTCTCTGGGCGAAACTAAGTAGCGAAACTATATCTCCTTCCAGCGACACTCCCCAGCGAAACTATAGTGTCGCCGGGTAACCTGACCAGACCAGCTCGAGCGAAACTATCGAGCGAAATACCTGAACGAAAGTTCAAACCAGTTTCCCTGCGAAACTAGGCTAGCGAAACTGCGTCAGCAGTTTCGGGCGAAACTAGCCTAGCGAAACTGTGTCACCGGGCAATGCCTAGCGAAAGTGCTGCCCGTGCACCTAGCGAAACTGCCTAGCGAAACTATGCTAGCGAAACTAAGACCTGACCTAAAAACCAAACTTGTGAAATTTGCTTAAGTGTTATGCCATGAATTACATGATTATGCCATGATGAAACATGTTTGATATCTGATTCATACGAACCCTTGTTTATGATCAACCGTTGGTGTCGTGTGTCGGTATGTCGAGTCATAGTTGCAACGTGCTATGTTATGGGCCATAGTGACGTTAAGTAAAGATTAGACACGAAACTAATACTTAAGACCTAAACGTGTTCTAGGTCTTCGTTAAACAACAATATTTGGATTACTTGAAGTGTAGCAGTGCAACCAAAGGTGAGTGTCACTAACCCGCTTACCGTGAGTCCGTTTGGGCCACACCGAATAACTTAACGAAAACAATGCTGATACACTCTAGAGTGCTAGGCACCTAATGATGAACATGAGAACACGGGATGCTTGGCACCCACTTGATGAACTGAAGTGTTTTATGGGAAACACTTGTGAACTCTGAACCAACTATTTTTGGAACAAAACTGAAAACGTTTTAATATGGCTAGTGTAGGTTAAAGTCTAAACCATATGATATCACATGTTTTCTAAGGATGCCTTATAACTTAAAAGTCCTCAACTAAAATTGTGCCATTAATTGTAAAGCGAGGGGATGTTGGGTAGATCTACTGGAGTTTGACAAACTCCGCCCCGTGGCACGGGAAGTGCACGGAGGAACAATATCAGCCTATTTGACCGTGGTCCCGAGAGGACACGGGGGAGGAAAAAACCGCGATGACGTAGGTCCGCACCGTACGGGATGGCTCAGCCCCCACAAAAATAAGTCAGCTTTGGTACAAACTTCCTTAGAGCATGGAACAACGGATTAGCTACCCGCGATATCGGTTGAGTCCTTTAACTTTACGGAACTAGTACATACCCGATGACGTAGGTCACGGACAAACCATTTATAAACTGAGAATTAATTACGAGCATTGCTTTTCACAAATAAATATTTTGTAAGTACATCTTGACACGAATTATGGTTATGAGACCGGGCCAATGCATGACAAGCCCACTGTGAACTCACCAACCGTTAGGTTGACACTTGCGTGGTTTAAACTTTTGCAGATCGCTAAGGAGTATCCACCGGAGGTTGGCATGGCACGTGAAGACTCTTATTTTTTATTTAACTTAAATTGGGGATTTATAAAACAATGAATTTGTAAGGCACGTGGTTAGTGCCAGGATAATTATTTTTCCGCTGCGTATGTAATTTAAGACTTTGATTTATAACTTGTGTTTGAACTAACCCTGATTCGTTTAGTATTTGTAACTATGGTTGTGGATCCTGGTCTAGTCGCGCCCCTTAACGGTATAAACTCCGTTAGTGGTATTTTGGGGGTGTGACAGATTGGTATCAGAGCCATAAGTTGCAGAGAACTGGAATCATTTTTGAAAACGATTTGGAAACTGCAACTTGAAAACCTTGGTTACAAAACGAACAAACAAATTCCCAAAGACAAAATTTTTACGTGCCAACCTGGGATACTCGCTCGGCTGTGTAAGTAAAAGCTTAGTACGTACAGATATATGTATATATATATATAAGTATATACTAGCCGTGTGCCCGCGCGTTGCGGCGGCGACAGTGTATAGCGTGTTATTCGTCTTCTGTTCGCGCGTTGCAACGGCACAACAAACTACAATGCCGTATTTGTTTCAGTTAGCGTGTCACGATCCGATGACAATTTATAATGTGGTAGTGCATATTCAACGACAAAGACAATTTACAAGACTTGTGACATAGGGTGCAACCTGCACGATGCGGCAGCGATGACTTCCAACAAACGTGGTACCTTTTTGTTAATTTATATGTCCTATCGAAATATATTGTACTCACGCTACTTATTTTCTTTTAATTTATCAATCCTGTAGGTTTTGAACTAATTGAGCGGATCTTAATATTTTACATATTGCAATCATAGTAAAAAGGTTTTTATGTTTCTGAAAATAGAATAAACAAAATATAGATTAAAAATAACAAATGTATATTAGAAGTAATTTCCCAAGTTCTTTATCATTCCTAATTGCTAACAAAACATGTTCCTTGATATTAAGAGATCCAGCATGATGACCTGAAGAATTGTGTCACCAAAAGTGAAGTAAGAGAGTAAACTTAAGCAAATTTGATTAAAATGGGTCAAGTACAAAGTAATATGAAATTTTAAGATACTGATATGAAAGACAAGTAATTTTTTTTTTAATTCTATTTGCTTTATACGGTTACACCTTAAGGCATGACTTGCTTAAGTGCATAGAAAGTCAACCATGTGACTTTTTGACCTTTAACCTCTGCCTAAACATAGGTTAATTGGTATACACATATTAGGTAAAGTTAGACACAAAACTAATTTAAGAAAAAAAGTATGCCATACTCACTGAACCTGTATCAGGCCATTTAACCAGTGCTATTTACAGCTTAGTGTCCTTCAAGCATAACCCATCAGGTAAAAATTGACAACTCTAATATCAAGCCTCTGAGAGATAAAACTACTTCCAGAACAACACATAAACTGCAACAAAAAGCATGTATATAGCAGACCCATATCATGTGCACATGACAAAACTTTTAGAAATGGTGGGCCTAAGAAGATGAATAGATAGAAAATAAGCAAGATGAATAGAGAGAAAATAAGCACCCATTCTTATAATGGTGACAAATGTGGTAGTAGAACCCTTTTTAACCACACAAAAAACAACAACAAAAAAAAAAAAAAAAAGAACCTTTAACATCTAAAATAATATATATATTATTTATACTAAAAAAAGAGATGGGGTTTTTAAAACCTACTTCCCAGCCATGTACTCTTTAGTTGGTAGTATGATGCACGTGTTTATGCAATCAAATACCCATTGTAGCTGTATATAGTCTTTAGCAATGAACTGGTCGCATTGAGTTAGCCTGTCCACAGCCTACACAAAACATTAGCATAAAAATGATGAAATATTGGTATCAAAATAGGATTTCATGCTAATCATCAATATATACTTGATAGTTAATGTCGTGGTCTAGTCATATCGTAAAATATATGGTAAAACTTATTTGTTGTTTACAAATCAAATGAAAACACAATTGTAGAAAATAAATGATAAGTAAATGAAAAGAAATGGTCGATATAGATAGTCCACTTCTAAATATGTTAAAAAGTCCATTCAAGCACAAAAATAGATGGAATTGTTAACTTTTCATGAAAAATTGAAAGTGCTTCTATAGCTTCAAAAACCATTAAAGAAACCATTTGACACAAAAGGCCTCATAGAACCTGTATATTAGTTAAATATATAGAAACTAACAGGTTCTTTGCTGTTTAACCTATCCAAATACTTACAATAGCATAGTTCAAAGGAATGTAAATAGAATGGACTACTTATGAAAAACAAAAGTAATCTTTAAAATTACCCGTACTTACTAACAGCTTCATCAGGCTGAAACACACCCACAATTTAATTTGATTTTAAACCAAAAACAAACCAACACGGGTCATTAGACCAAAAACACACCACAAACTCACATTATTTATGCTTAAAGCCAAAAACAAATCCTAACGGGCTATTAGTGATTCTAATTTCTATTTAATCATAAAAAATAAGTATAAGCAGTTTTGCTGTAAACTTGTACCAGTTAGTTAACCCCAATATTATAAAGTTTAATCGACCTGAGTTTCAGAATTTCCTTTGCCTTCATCCTGCACATACAATTACATATTTTAAAGTTCGAATAGCAACAACTCATTGTGTCAAATTGTTCTGAAATTGATGTTAATTGTAGTATCCTATCTAGAAATAGATTGCATGCTTATTAAATTTAACTACTACAAATATCCTGCACATCATGACATCACTAACAAAAAAAAATACTAAACAAACCGACCTGCATGAACGCCATAAGGACGAAGACAGCTATGCTCCAGCAAACGAAATAGTAAGGACAATGAGAAAACCTGTCAAAAAATGAAACCCTAGTCAATAACTACTACATAACCACATGTAATTCTGGTTTAATACAAACACATGAGTGATCATTACAGTGGATATGACATCACATCAGCAAAAGATGAATTGAACATGAACCAAACAGAACGTGATTTATAAAATTAAGCAACTGAAGAAGCTATAAACTAATTCCGAATAAGAAACCTCAAATAGCAGCAGCAACAACAGTTGAAAGTGAGAGTCCTCTTCTTCCTTCGCCATGGCCACCTCCATCATACCGTTTCCCCTCTCAATCTGTTCAAACAACATAAATGATTTAAAATTAAGATATGGACAACAATCACCAAGACAAATTCATGTTCAGTTTGAAGGTAAGATGGAATCTATTTCGCGATCAATTAAGCTTCCACAATCGTGTCATTCAATTCACTACATAAAAAAAAAAATAGAACATAATACTATTTGTAGAAACCAAAAAAGGGAGAAAAAAACACATACACCCACACATGATTGCTAAACGTACAATTAGCAATAGGTTCTGTATATGCATAAACATAGTACCTAAAGAAGCTACTCAGGTCCTTTTAGAACTGTAACATTGATATTCAAGGTCAACATCTTGAACCGATTATCTTTGATTTATCCCTCTTCCTATCATTTGAATATTAAATGTATATTCAAAAATTTTAATTATCAAGATCCCACAAACACATCACCAGAAAAATATATATACCTTGAAAAATAAATGGGCCAAAATTTCCCTTGCCACTTCTATAAAGCATACTGAGAATATTTTGCAAATACAGTTCAAGTCATTACTATATAATAAAGCTGACCTTTGTACAATTTTGAGTACCTTTATCATCTTTTCGAGACTTCCAGGTTAGATGTTTAAACCTGTGATGCTTACTTTCTAACCCTCAACTTATTCGAACAACCCACTTTTTTGGATTAACGTATTGAAAAAACAAATATAAAACCATTTTGTTGTTCATTAGTTGTACTCAACCCTCTCTCATGTATAGTCTTCTATACTTTTCGTTTTCTTGCTTCATCATCACTAAGAGTAATACTCTGCACACATGTGAAAACAAAAATACAATCACTTACAAAAATACAATCACTTACCATAACGAACAAAATCATTGTCCGTCCGTCCATCTAGGATAGCTTTAGTAGAGAAACTGCCTATCTAAGATGATGATCTTGTGTTAAATATCTTTTAGGAGCCTGCCTGCAAACCAACAACCAGGTAAACATCAGTTCAAAACCTTCATCCATATAAGAAGGCATAGCAATAGTCTCAAAATAATACCAAGTAAGCCTCAGATCATCTTCAAAGCAGCCTTAAATCATTCAATATTACCTCTATCTGTTATGCAATAGAGATATAGATATTTGGTTAGTTTAATATTTCATTTTTCAACCATGAAGCCAAATATTCTCATGGGCTACAAGGAGAATATAAATCATATGGAAGGAGAAGAAGCAACTAAAAACATACCTTTGCTTCCGATTGGCCAAAGCTAAACCTGAAGAAAAAGAATGGTGAATATGTATGAGATATGTCTGTCAGTTGTGCTTCATTTACCCATCCCTGCAAGAAAGACACAAAAAATATATAAATAAAAAAGCATAGAATAAATACAACTGTTACTATTTTGTATAAAAATCATGAGCTAAATTCCAATTTTCTTACCAGTAAACAAAATTCCCCTTTTCTTAAATCATGGGATATCATTAGAAACCAAATAACCCTAAACTTGTCTCGAGATAGTGGTTGAGATTTTGTCAATGAACAAGTTAAGAGCTTAAAAGCAAATATGATAAATCATTATAGAAATTCCGTTGGTGGTTAATATTATGCAGATGTATCAAGCCATACACCCTCTGCTGCTGATTCAACAAGTTCATTATGCTCTTCACTGATCATATGATAAATCATAATAGTTACACTCTAGTTTTAACACTGTTGTTACCATATTTGCATTTCGGAACTGATTTTTGTGATTTGTCACAGATGATATTGGAGAAATCTGATAAACAGGAACACTTACAACTTTGTAATCAAGCCTTTCACTCATATCTTCTTCTATAATGATGAAAAACCAAGAACAACTACAGCCCTAACACCACCTGTAAAGAAAAGAAAAGACACATGTAGCCAGCGATGAAATCCTCAAATTACTTATGATGTTTTGTACAACCTGATAACAAACAAACCCACCAAAAAATTAACATCAAACCTACTCTGCGATATTGGTTGAATTCGAAACTCCAAGATAATATGAAATGTAATTAAAACCCGACATCTGCATGAAGAGGAGGGTGGGCGATGTGAATCAGAGATGGTCTTTCTCTCTCTCTCTCTCTCTTCTCTCATGTAATTCGAATTTTGAATCTGGCCGGCAACTTTGTATCTAGCCAGCAAAACGGAATAGCCAATTGAAAGGGAGGAGAATTGTGTTCACGAAGCGGCGCCTGGTGATTTTGGGGGTTCGATAGAAGCGTGCAGGGGAAAGTAAATGTAGAAAAGAAAGAGCCGATTTCAAAGCCAATCAATGAGATGTTTACAGGCACGCTGAAGAGGGATAGGCTGAAGCAGTTAATGCGTGCTTCTTCAAGCTGTACACGGGTCGGAAAGATTAGGGTTTAACACTTTAAGCTGCTTTAAGACTTGTACATGGTGCTTATTAGTTTATACGCGTCTTAAAAATTAAGCATTTTTTATGACGAAAATACCCTCAAGACCAATATGTATTATATATAGTAATAGATATTTATATGTGTGTGTGTGATGATGACGACGAAGGTGGTGGTGGTGGTGGCGTCGGATGATGACGACGAAGGTGGTGGTGGTGATGGCGTCGGATGATGATGGCAAAGATGGTGGTCGGTGTTGATGTTGATGATGGTGTCGGATGATGTAAATGATGGTGGAGGTTGGCGGATGATGTTGGTGGTGGATGATGATGGTGGCTACGGGTGGTGGTGGAGCTCGACGATCGGCGGGGCTGGGGTGGTGGAACGGTGGTGTGGTGGTGGCGGCAAGATTGGGCAGCGGCGGCAGGGTGGTGGTGGCTGCTAGCTCTCGGCCGAACAAAGCAAAAGAGAGAGAGAGAGAGTGAGTTGGGTGAGTGTGTTGTGTTGTGTTCTTGGTTTGGGGTTTTAAAGAAGGGTTGGAGTGTGGAGATGGTGAAGGAGGAATGGGTGTTGAAGATTGGCAGGGGATTGAGTGTAGAAGAAATTCTCCATGTGCTCATTTGTTTAACCATAGTTAGGTTTAGGAGGTTTAACCATAGTTAGGTAATTAGGTGGTGTGGTTAGGAGGTTTAGGTGGTGTTAATTTTTATAAAAGTTAACACTTTTCCTAATTATTTTATAAAATCTACCAATATAAATGTAGTGTCATCATAAAATAATTAATTTGGAGTCGATGGGGACTTTAAATGGGCCGAAAATGTGGAGAACGGGTCTCGGGCCGGTACAGTTCGTGTCAGGCCGGTATGCGAGGCTTTCTCCGATTTTCACGCGGTTCGTTTCTTTAATCACTAAAATTAGTCGGGAATATTATCTTTGAGCTAAAAAGTGTCGGGTGACCCGTTGGGCTTAATTTTTGGGCTCGGTTTATTTATTTCGCGGTGTTGGGCCGGACTGGGCCCAATTCGTCATACGGACGAATCACACCGAATCGTTCTGGCGTTTTGATCGGGACAGGTTTCTAAATTAATTACGAGACCCATATATTGATAAACAATTTTTGTTTTAGTCGTAATTTAATTATTTAGAAGTTTCCTCTTTTATTTATTTTATTTGCTCGCGTACCGCGTCCAGAAAATAAATAATTTGTTTAAATTGTTTTAAGCTCAAATATTTTTCGTAGTCAAACTAACTAAAGTTTTAAATAAAATATTCGCTTAAAGTGTTCGTCGGGTGTCGGTATGATGTCCTACGACACCGTTTTAAGAAAAATATAAAAGTCATTTATATTTTATTCCACCAAATCACATTGTTGAATTTCCTTTTAGTTACGGGTATGTTTATCCATTACAAACATGGGAATTGTCAAGGTTGGACGTTTATGTACATAGTGTTTACTAATAATACTACTAAATCAAGTCATGCACATGTATATACGTATATATATACGGTCAAAGTAATAGGTTTGACCTTCGATTTGTGACGGGTTGTCACATGTGGTGGTTGTTGTGGTTCACGGCAGGAAGAGAGGGAGGAGGAGGAAGCTCATGGTGATGGCGGTGGTTGAGAGTGATGGTGGTGGTGGCTGGCCGGAAAAAAAAAGAGGGGGGAGGGCTGCCGGCAGGTTTTAGAGGGAGAGAAAGGAGAGTGTTGATGTTTGGTCTTGCTTGTTTTATCGAGAAACGAAAAAGAAAAGAGAAAGAGTAGGTGAGTTGGTGAATTGTGTGGTGAAGAAGAGGGTTGGTAGGGGGTGAGGTGGTAAAGCAACCTCCACAATTCCAAAATTTAAAATCTCCTAATTACTTTAAAAGTAAATGTAAGTAGGTGACTTTTTATAAAATTTCTCATGTTTTTATATAATAGGTTTAAGTGTTGTGAAGATTTATAAAGCTTATAAATATTTGAAGTGAAATAATCCATAAGTTTTCTAAGTAAACAAGGTATAAAAATTATACCAGTTTCTAACAGATTTTTATAAAAATTAGAGGTGGTCTCAACTTATATAAAAATGAATAGTTGATGGGCCAATATAATTTAAAATAATCCATTGGGTTCGGGATTTATATTAAGCCTAAATATTTAAACGAAAAGTGGTTCCGACCGGTTTGTCGGTTTGGGCCGTACAGGTCCAAACGCGGCACCGGTTCGTGGTCCGGGCCCGTTATGAATCGGTTGGGTTTACGGATCGCCACGATTATTCGGAATATTACGTTTGAGTAATGAGTCAAGTTTCGGGTTCGGTTTCATCGTTTTAGGCTTATTGAGCCTATTGGGCCAAGTTGGGCCCAATTGGGTGATCGGTTAGGGTTTAGGCCTAAGTCTTGACAACGATTTCAGTTTGCGATGTTTTTATTTCATTAAAACAATTGTTAAAGTCGGTTACATCAGTTTTTCAGAAATCGGATATAGTTTTCGGTTTTTCACACATGTTACGGTTTACGTTTCTAGTTTTGTTAGTTCGCAACAGTTTTAAGCTCGACCGTCCAGATTGTTTAAAACCGAATAGTTTTAAACATATGATCGCTTATCAGTTTTCCGTGTTGAGTATATAAACGTACGACACCAGTTCCAGTTCCAGATAAAATATAAAAATACATTTTATATTTATTTTTTCTTGTTATTGAAATTCCATGATTAATCCATGGAATCTTTATGAAATTTATGGGTATACGCTTCAAGTACAAACGTTGGATTAGGTTTACGTCATCAGTTAACAGTTCGCATAGTAATTAACAGTTTAAACAGTAATCAGACTAGTTAATGCACATTAATACTTAATTAAAAGTCAAGGTAAAGAGGTTTGACCTAGGTTTTCGGACGAGGTGTCACATTTTCTTTTTGAGCCACTTGGCATTTTTAATTCTTTTGTTAATCATGTTTCTAAGAACATTAACTTAATTAGATTTTGTTTAATGTTTGTCTATGAACTACTCGTTTTCTATTTAACAAATCTTTAAAGCCATGCTTATGCTTAGCTAAACTCTTACACTCACTTAGGAGTAAACGACCCTTTGGTTGGTAAGTAAAATGAATTTACGTACTTACCTTACAGTAAGTGCAAATGAATTTATAATGAACTCTTTTAAATTGAAAGTGTATTTTCTAACCTTTTTGAACAAATGTACCTTGCGTATTATAGACCATTTGAGGAGTCAAAAGCTTATCTTTCAGACTTGTGACACCCGACTGGGGGACGATGCATGATCCTAACGGTGACTCGCACCCCATGCAAAGTAATGCGTTCGTGAGTTTTATGTCTATCTAAACAAACACGGATTTCATGCTAACTACGACCTGAAGGTATTGGTTGGGATTGGGGTTAGTAATATTTTTTCACTTCATAGAAGTCGGTGAGATACATTTTGTGAACCTAGCTCTGGTTATGACTGCGATATTTGCACGAAAGCGGTGTATGGAGGAGACGGACCTTAGTCCCTTTTAAAGATGTTTTTCATAATATATTAATCCAATGCATGGGTTGTTCCCCTGCTGGTTCATGACAACGTATTTGAGTATAACGGCACCGATAACCCATCGGTCCCTACAACAATATAGCATTCTTGCTCACTTTTTTGTTACTTGCAGAGCGGTCCTCTCGAGTTCCTTACGGGGAAATGAGAGGAACGTGAGATAGGGTTCCAAATTGAAAAGCGCCCCCCCCCCCCCTCGCCTGACTAGTGACAATCTTAAGGCAAGAACCTAAATTCATTTTACCAAACCAACCACTGATAAGTCCTCCCAAGCGATATTAACCTCTGATTGATTAAAACTTACTACCCATTTTATTTATTTTCTTTTCTTCTTCTAATCTAATCAACCTTTCACTTATATGTTTAAAAACCGGTTAAGTTGTTAACAAAAGATTAAATACCAAAGCCTCATTTCCCCTGTGTCTTTGGACGACCTCGGTTTCTTACCTTCGCTATACTATGCCACGATGGGTGCACTTGCCCATGGTGTATGGTGATT
>JBCNJP010007235.1:0-10757 GCA_039602395.1 Deinandra increscens subsp. villosa | reverse complement strand
CTACGAATGAAAAAACTAATAGACATACAATACAATACAATATATTAGAGATGATTGCTGATCTATAGTAAACAAATGACTTTAGTCACCGCCGCATCGCGCTGACAGTAACGAATATCACGTTGTAATTGTCACGCCACCATAACATACCAACAAATGAAGAATAATACGCTATAAACTGTCGCCGCCGCAACGTACGGGCACAATGCTAGTATATATATATATATATATATATATATATATATATATATATATATATATATATATTGTATCATTACTAGTGTATCTATCTAATACTAAAAAACGTATGATACCAGCATTTTTTTTCTAAAATTCATATTAAAGATAATAAAATTCTTATTTTATGGTGCAATTAAAAAAATAATAATAACATATAAATAAATTTTAAAAATTTTAAAGAAAAAATGAGTTCTTTAGTTGTCTCTTTGAAAATAAAATTTCTCATGATCCTCCTACTTTATATCTATATAAATAATATCGACATCAAGAGTATGTTTGAATTAGTATTTATCAATAAACAAGTTAACTTGAAAAATTAAACAAATATTTTAACAAACAAGTTGGTGACCCGTCCTCGCTTCGTGACGGGCCATTAATTTACCAGTCCGTTCAAGTCAAAAAGGTTTAGTATACTTAAAGTATAAAACTATAAAGAAGTTATGGCTAAAGTCAAAAACTCTAAAAGTATAATAATAAAAGAAAGTAGAAAATTAAGTAAAAAAGGTTAGTGTGGTCAACGAGGCTAAGGTCGAAAACCCTAAAAGTATAATAATAAAAGAACGTAGAAAAGTTAAGGAGTATAAAACGTTTCGCGGTGAGCCACACATTTACTCGTCAGTTTAAGTAATGGCATTTTAATGTGGTCAAATTATTAAACAATAGAAAAATAGTGGTCAAAGTCGAAAACTCTAAAAGTATATTAAAAACAAAAGTAGAAAAATTAAGGGGTATATAATTTAAAATTCTAAAAGTTTTGTGGTCAAAACATAAAACTATAAAAAGTATAAAAAACGAAAGTAGAAAAGCTAAAGGACAAAACGTAAAAGTCTAAAAGTTTTTGGTCAAAGTATAAAACTATAAAAAAAGTCGTGACCAAAGTCGAAAATTCTTAAAGTATACTAAAAACGAAAGTACAAAAGTTAAGAATGTTTAAAACGTAAAAGTCTAATAGTTTCGTGGTCAAAGTTAAAACTATAAAAAGTATGATAAAAACGAAAGTATAAAAGTTAAGAGGTATAAAACGTAAAACAAGTATGATAAAAACGAAAGTATAATAGTTAAGAGGTATAAAACGTAAAACTCATAAAGTCACGTTCTTAAAGTAATAAATTAAAAAGTAATAATGGCCAAAGTATAATAAAATGACATGGACCAAAAGTGTAATAAAAAAAAGACATGTACCAAAAGTGTAAAAATGAGAAAATATTTGATCAAAATAAAAGAAACTAAAAATTAACATGCAACAAAAGTGTAAAAATAAGAAAATATTATGGTCAAATTAAAAGAAATTAAAAAGTCACTCTTTTAATCACCAATTCCTATTGTTATATATATAATATAATTTTTATGTTGCCTTAGATAGAAGTTCTGGCACCCAAATAAGGATGGTATCAAAGACATGATAATTGATATTCAGACATAGACTTGTGAATTATTTTGGATGGTGACATATGGTAAAAAGCGAATGTAGGGTGATTAATTGTTACATTTCACACTATTGTAGTCTTGTGGGTCGCACTTTGCAAAGGTCCAAGTGAATATCATGGGACCAAAATCGAATTATGCACGTTCTTTTTCCTAGTTTAGATTTCAACCATCAAATACTTAAAAAGGATGACGCAGTGGACCCAGGTGTGGTGCAGAGTTGCTAGAACTCGCAGGAACATCATCTTTCATCGTTACCTTGAGTTTTCATCGATGCCTTGAGTAGCTGTGCATGCTAAATGTTGCCCAGTAAAATGAAATTATTATTAAACATTTCCCATAACCATAAATACTAACTTATTTTTAGGAATCTATATCTATATCTATATCTATTTATCTTTATTCTATATTTTATATCTATATCTATATCTATATATTATTTACTAGGTTAGTAACCCGTGTAGTACACGGGTTGAATTTAGGTTCATAATATTAGCTAAATATAAAAAATAATTAAATAATTTGAAAATTATAAATGACATAATTCATTATAAAATATTAATTGATAATTTAATGCATTAAAGATGACAAATTCTTGATTTGTTTCCTTAAAAATACTCAAATTATTGAGTAATTTATCAAATCTACATAATGTTTACCATTTTTTTAAATGAAAATTTTATTTAGATAAAATTGGTAATTAGTTTTAATTGGTAACTTATTAAATTAACAATTGAATCTGGTTTTAACATGTGTCACTGATGATGTGAACATCTTAAAAAGAAGACATGTAGAAAAAAAATTATTGCTTTATTAGGATTAAGATATGAAAAGATGGATGCCGAGGTGGCATCACCACAACAATCATTGATATCATTATCCCGCCTAAATGATACCCCCTTAAAAATCACGAAAAAACACGTTTTTGAAACTGTATAAACAAAAAACCCTAATTTGGCAGCTCATTCTAATATCCTCTTCATCGTCTCTTCCATCACTCTCCAGGCGATTTTCAGCCGACACAGTCATTCATCGCTGGCCTCAACATCGGCGATCGGAATCAACATCGGAGGCCTCAAGAACAACGATCGGAATCAACATCGCCAATCAATCCAACAAAATCGAAGAGCCACCGATTCATAATCCGTTCCATTCCAACAAAATCGATTTAAGGTTTCACCATAGGGATCTTTCACCATTTGTTGATCTCATCTTCATCCCAATAGAAAAATACAGGTTTTAAAGAATTTTTTTTTTACCGGTGATTTCATTTCTTCTCCAAATCTTAATATCCTTAATTTTATGATCTTCACTATTTAATTTTTTTTTCGTAGATTTCCCTTCATCGGGTTATCACTCTTAACCTTGCATTTATAATATGCAGTTACGCACACATATTAATCTAAAGTACAACGAATTACACATTGTGCATGTACAACCACATTTATAGAAAATCAGTTTATGTTCATAATGCATAATGCTTAGATGTATTTTGCTTGAGTTGTTGATTGAAATAAGTACTAAATATTATTTATTGATTAAAGAATACTAATACTAGATGTTAGTTATTGATAAATTGTTAATTGACTTGATTCAGATGATATTCCCAACTTAGAAGAATCTTGTAAATCTATACCCATCAAATTGTCCCATATGTTAGGAACTCATCCACAATTTCTAATTGTCCCATTAAGTGCAAGTAATAACAGAGCAGCTCTGTAATTAGTTTTATTCAATACCAAAAAAAAAAATTAGCCAAAAAAAAGCCCTCAAAGTTTACAGAGATGTTTTCAGCCTATTAGTTATTATTGCCTCTCTTTCTAAATTAAGAGCAAAAAAAAAAGAGACATGTTTTTCTATAATAGTAACCCAATATTAATCAAAGAACCTGTAAAAGAATGAAGGGTGAATTCAGTCAACCAAAGACCTGCCGAATATTAAATCTACCCTCTCCCCTGAATAAACCCAAAGACTATTTCCTGCAAGCCTAAATTTTCATAGTTCACTATGTAATTATTTCACAAAACATAGGCGAATAAACCCAAAGACTATTTCCTGCAATCCTAAATTTTCATAGTACAGATCGCCCCGCATACAGATATGGTTAAGTAATTTTTTTATACAAACCAATGAGACCAATACCTTTCAAGGTCAGATTCGAATCCCTTGTGTAACATAAATTAACGGTCGGTTTGTAAGTAACGTTATATCCTACTCATTAACATTTTATATGTTAATAAACATCAAATAACCCATTTGTAAAAATTAAGTCCCAAGCATAGATAAGGAAGATTTCTAGCACCATATCACTTCAGTCATATTATATTTGCAGGTTAGGAGTGCCTGACATTAGTCTCACATGAGTCGATTTCTCTTAGCCTCTAACTTTGACCTATATATACAACATACTATTTATAAGAGAGTGATAAGTCATAAGGTCTTGATTAAACTAATGGTCTTAAATTCAATCAAGGACCTACTTGAAGGGCAGGGTAGCGCCTACTACCTCTGAACTTTTACTGCGATATGTAATTTTTTGGTTTTTGGTATTTTACTACCCCTGAAACGAATTTTCCGCTACCCCTCGAATAAATTTTATGGGTTTTAGTTAGATCCTGACTTGAAAATATGATCAAAAGCTCGTTAATTATCTAATTTTTTTCCGGAGGCGCTGCCTCCGAACCCCCGTTAGTCCTGACAATTTTTTTTAACGCTACCGCTGAATTTTTTTTTCTGGATCCGCCCCATAGCTCACCCACTAAAAATTTCCCAAATATACTAATTAACTTGTTAAAAAATACAAAAAAAAACCTACAATGCGCATTAATTAATAAATCATGCAATTCATCCCCGTTAATTAATTTGGAGAGTTATAGTAAGGCTGCCACTTACGTGGTTGAGTTTAATCTTAGAAAAATCTCCATTTATTTACCAAATAATCATGGGAAAATATCAATATAATAATAAATTAATCCTTGTGATATATGTAGAAATACCTTTCGTAAATTTAAATAAAAATAAATACTTATTTTTATGATACGATTACAACAAAAGAAATAATACAATACAATGGAAATAACGGATCTACTCCTATTAACAATTACAAGGAAATAATGAAATATTACACGGAAAGAAAATACAATACAAAGAAAAAAGATTACAATGAAATGAAATTACACGACAAATGAAATGAAATTACACGACAAATGAAATGAAATACAGAGCTTGACAAAACTTATAATGAAAATAATAAAGGTTTGAATAAAGGAAAAATGTGACAAAAAGTTTTAGAAAATAGTTTTGACAAAAAATTTTTGAAGACAAGGAAAGGATTCAAGAGATCTTTGGCGAAGGATTCGGGTCAAAACCCGGGTCCCTTAAAACAAATTTCGGGTCTACCAAAGATCCCGTTGTGTTTCCTAGGGTACAATCGCCTAAACCGTATTGTACGGCCGGGATAACTCTAAGCTTGAAGTTACCTTCGTGTTCTTGAAGAACATGACGAACAGGATGAAGATTGGAAGAAGTTTGTGAGAAGACGAGAGAATTGAGAGAGAGGAAGAATTCTATGAATTCTGGTGTATCTAGCCTCAACTAATGAGGCTGTATATATAGTGATGAGAGTTTTGGAGAGCACTCTAAAATAGTTTGTAGTCAAACTTTGCATTAAACGTCTTTAATGCGAACTGATTTCTAATTAACACGGAATTACCTTAATTAACTCAAAAACGCGTGAACAACTGTCAATCCGGAAGTACTCCGCGTAATAGTTGTTTTTCGGAAGAACTGATCTTCCGGTTCAACTTTCGCTTGAACTTCAACCGGAACTTTTTTTCTGCTTGAACTTCAACCGGAACACTATCCGGCTGAACTCACACACTGTTCTGCCTGAACCAGTTGGCTGAACCACACAGGTTCAACCTTCCGGCTGAACTGGTACCGCCTGGACTTCAACTGGACCAACTTCCAGTTGAACTCAAAAACAATAAGGCGGCTTTCAAGCGGCGATACGAAGTGCAAAGTGCGCCATCAAAGTGCCACATTGCGCCTCATACGCCCACGCCACACGCGCGCGCGTTTACGAGTGCGAGTTAGGGGTGCTTCACCCCTCAGGGTCCAAGGGATGTGTCATATTAGAGGAAACAATAGTTCCACTTCATTTTCTCTCTTAAAATTCGCAGCTTTAACAACTTCGAACCCTCAACTTTGAGCCTCGATATCTCATTCATACGAGCTCGGATTTGGACGTGGTTTGATGCGTTGGAAAGCCCTCACAACGTACTACACAAACCCATAAAATACAGAGGCAACAAGCTATGTTATCTGTATTTTATTTTAGTCCAAAGTTGGTGAAAAATCATTTTCACACTTAGTGAAAAAACCCATTTTCCACTAGTTTTTCTCTCAAAATTCCAACAATATACACAGGCTATAAGAGTTTATAGTAACACTGAATATAAGGTGCTAACCTCAAACCACACACTACAGCAAGACAAACCGATTCACATCAGAAAAAACAGACAACTCAAAACCAAAAGGCATTTATACTAACACCTAGGGTCCACCTAAACCACTAACAAATTATTTATGAAAGATACCTAACCATGAGTACACATGAACCAAACCAAAACAGGGAACATACATAATACAAAATACATAATCTGAGCCTATACTATCTATCCTCTTAACTCTTGAACTCTTTAGAACAATTAGAAACAGGTAAACATAATCGATCCATCAATAATGATTTCAAACAATGATTTCAAATGAATACTACTTTCTATCATCAAACCACACCTAACGATATTGAATTCGCAGTTAATGTAACAGTTAAAGTTCAAATTATATATTAGCACCTTCTTACTACTAGTTACTACCAAATGTAAATTGGCTAAAGTCACAAGCGTAATCATAAGAGCAGAATTAGCCTAATTAACTTAAATGTAAATTGGCTAAAGTTACACACTCATCCAAAACATGAAAAACATACCTAATTAACCTGATCGAAATCGCGATAGAATGAAACAGTAAGCCCTAAATCAAACTAAATCATCGCATAAAAGTAAATGAAGAGATGAAATTAACCTGATCAAACTTGCGAGTGAGTGGCAGAGGTGGCGGCGGAGGTGGACAGCGAAGGTGTACGGTGGAGGTGGACGGCTACGGTGTATGGCGGAGGTGGACTAGAGGTGCACGTATCAGTTTTTTCAAGGAACCAGTTCCAGTTCCAGTCTAGTCAAAATAAACCGGTTCCTCATAGAATCGGTTCCGATTTCGGTTCGGTTCTCGGTAAAAAAACTAGAACTGTTTGCACCGGTTCGGTTCCGGTTCCAAACCGGTTCCACAATAACCGGTCCAAAAACCGGTTCCTAAAGAATTGATACCTTATGCGAAATTTGCTGCTGTGTTTTCTTTTACCTATTTTTGCAACAAGTTTTTATTAAACATAACATAAAAACCAAATTCATTAAAACAATTCCAAAACAAGAGTTTTTTTTTGTGTTTTTTTAGTGAGGTTTTGTGTTTTTGAATGTGATAATATGCCTTAATATGAGACTAGTACATATATACCAAGTTGGAGGATGATTGGGAGAAAAAAAGGGTAAAACAAACAGTAAAAAATGGACCTAGGTAATGATAGTTCCGAAGACTCGAGCGGTTCCTAATATCGGTTCCGAAACCGGTTCCAAAACCGGTTCTTAAACCGGTTCCAAAACCGGTTCTTAAACCGGTTCCAAATAAAAACCGGTTCCTAGCCCAAAAAGAAGAATCGATTCGGAACCGCCGGTTTTTTCGGTTCCGAACTGATTCCTTAGAAAACGATTCCTAACCGGTTCGGCCCTTCGGTTCCAGTTCCGGAACCCGTTTTTTTGTGCACCTCTAAGGTGGACGACGAATTTGAGTTGAGTTATTTAGTGGAACGCGCGTCACATTTCTAATCAATTTTTTTTAGGGAAATAGTGTTCCTCGGAAATTCCTTGTAACTTTATTTAAATATATTTTTAAATTTCTTTTAATAATAATATATCTTTTCTCGGAATTTAATCGGAAATATTAATGTATTATATAGATATTATTAATAATATTGGCATTGGTCGGAAATTTCATAGAATTATTTACTTATTTCTTATTGGTCGGAAACTTGTCGGAAATTCCGACCAAAAACAATTTGTCGAAAAATTCCATATGAAATTTTACTGTTTTTTTAGTAGTGGTGTACAACCACATTTATAGAAAATCGGTTTATGTTCATACTACATAATGCTTAGATGTATTTTGCTTGAGTTGTTGAAGTTTTCAATCTGATTGAAATAAATACTAAATACTATTTATTGATTAAAGAATACTAATACTAAATGTTAGTTATTGATAAATTGTTAATTTTGAACATCAAAAAATAAGCTCATCAAGGTCAGTTTTTGAAGCAATGATCTATGTGTTGTCATGTTAGATATAGACTATAAAGATAAGTTAGCCTTCCAAGAACAAATGTAAATTCAGTTTCCATGTTGTTTTTGGTCTGTCCATTTTTTAATTTTTTTAATTTTTTTAATTTTAGAAAATAACACTTTGGTGCAAATTGTCACCTGTGGTAACATTCCTCTTGAATTATCATTCTAAAAAGTTGAGAGGTGTGTCTACGTTTCCACAGAGCTGTTTGAACGAGGCAGCGGAAAATCAGATTTTGCTAACTACTGCTCCTCTTTGGGGTGTATCAATTCAGAGGTTTGGTTTCCAGCTCCTACATTTCTCTTATAAACTGCATTTTCCTTATAAAACAGAAAATTTTATTAGCAGAAATATGTGGCTATTTTTACATATCAGACTCCCAATCGAGGTTAAGGGCTCTGGCGAAAGCCGGATACGGGGCTAAAGTAGTTCCATTTGTTAAAGAAACAACAGTTATTGATATGACGAAAGAAAACAGTGAGTTATCTGCCAGTTTTTTGCAATGGCTTGCAGAGCGTAGCCTCTCAAGTGAAGACCGTCTTATGCGCCTCAAAGAAGGGTAACCTACTTCTTTTGACGTTTTAAGATAAATTACATATTCGTTCCTTTTCGGCATCATTGCCTGTTGCCTATTGTGCATTTGGTTCACAAGATTGTTACTTTGTCATTTTTAAAGGTATCACCCTGCTTATTGATAGGTATGAAGAGTCTAGAGGAGAAAGAGTTATAGTGAGTTTGTAGATTAAAACCGATTAAAAAAAACAGTTTTTTATGGTTAGATACACAATAAATTTATGATCACAGTTTCATAAGTTATGCTTGGATAAAAGTTTATGACACAATAGAAACAAAGGTGTGCTATGGTGATTTTCATGGTTTACAAAGAACATGAATATATACAGTTCCATAATAAGCTTAATAGTTAATAGTTTTGACACAATAGAAACAAAGGAAAGTAACCAGTATACTGCTTCTTGGCAGGCTGTGCCATAGGAGCCACTTGGACAATAGGAGTGGCAGGAACCGCTGGTGTAGTTGACACCGCAAAGTTTTGGCTATTTGACTTCCTCTTCTTCTTGTTAGACTTGGAGGACCCGACCTTCACTTCCTTGGTTGGTTCAGTTGCAGCCTTGTTAGAAGTCTTTGCAGAGTTTTTCTTGGCGCCTTTACGAGTCAAAGTGCCATTCTTGACATGATTGTCAATCAGGGTAGCACCCAGTTGTTTGGCTTCAAGAAGTGTCTTGGGATCACGTCCCCAAACGGTGTTGAGATCTGTGCTGGCAAACCCTTAATGTACTTTTCGATAGCCACCAACACAGGAGTGACAAGGTGAGGGACCAATTCAAAAAGGTCATCGAAGCGGGTCATTGTAAGCCTGGTTTTCACCATTGTCTTGCTTGAGGGCCCGGAATTCGTCTGCAAGCTGACGAAGTTCACTTGCGGGACAAAACTTATTTTTTATTAGATCTTTGAATTCCGTCCAGGACAAAGCCAACGCAACATAAGTTCCGCGGGCATGCTTTTCCCCGTTCCACCAGGTAAGTGCTCTTTTTGGGAGGAAACTAGTGGCATGACACACTTTAAGGTTTTCGGGGCAATCGCTATTGATAAAAGCTTTTTCAATGCCCTCAAACCATTGTAGTAAGCCAGTGGCGCCCTCAGAACCATAGAATTTGGGCGGGCTGCAAGAATTGAAGTACTTGAAATTACAAGTAGGAGGAGTAACAACTTGGTTGGCAGGAGTGACTTGGGTGGCACCAAGGTTTTGTTGGATTTGCACCATCATATTCGGGATGACTGCCGCCATTTGCTTGGCGATTTGGGCAGCCAACTTAGCGCCAGAGCTGCGACGACCAGTACCACCAGGTAAGTGCTCTTTTTGGGAGGACACTAGTGGCATGACGCACTTTAAGGTTTTCGGGGCAATCGCTATTGATAAAAGCGTTTTCAATGCCCTCAAACAATTGTAGTAGGCTAGTGGCGCCCTCAGAACCATAGAATTTGGGTAAGCATCCAGGTCCGACGGTAGGTACGGATTTGTACGCAACACTTACCTTTTGACAGAGACCCCAACTACCAGTGCTTTCACCCTTCCAGTTACTACATGTCCATTGCTAAAAACCTAACTCCGATGGAAATTTGAAAATCAAAACAAGACCCTAACATGGTACGTAAGGTACCATTATCAAGGAAAGAGGCTAGGAAGACTTAAGATTTCGTGTATGTGTGTGCTGAGTGCTAAGCTTGAGTTTGGAGGATAGCGTGAAGTGTATGATAAAGTGTAAGGCACATCCTAACTAATGCAAAGTAAGCATAAAAGGGCAATCCTTAAACTAATCATGCAATACACGAGGTTTCGTGTTTTGGACACCTAAGGCAAATAATCTAGGTTATTCTGTTTCTAATAACTTAGTTCCCTATAGTCATGGCTCTGATACCAATTTGTCGCAACCCAACCGACGGCGGAAAGCCGGGGCATGATTAGATTGCCCATAAGCTCATGACACTAAGTTAAGATGACAATATTAATAAAACTAGTACTTTTATTCACAATAATATGTCAATACATACTTGAAATTAAACGAACAAAAACATCAACAAAAGTCTTATTAAATCATAACTAGGTCCAAGTCCTATGTGGA
>JBCNJP010007234.1:0-32001 GCA_039602395.1 Deinandra increscens subsp. villosa | reverse complement strand
AAATAACTTCCTGAACCCGTACGACCTGTTTCGTCTTTAACACTCGATTCATCTGTGAACTTGATTGCCAGCGAAGCTTTTCTCTTACTATCTCTCGTGACTTGGATGGTCATCCAGCCTTGAGCCATTGCGGCTAGTTAACCTCTTTGATGACACTACTTATGCCTTACCATCGAGCCCCTTCTGCACGACCAACATTGACAACATACAACAGGTAGCAGTATGCTGAGAAAGTTTCCACAACATCCACATCGAGACGACCGAAAAATTACGAACACATGGATACCCCTTTTTCTCATACCTTATTCCCTATAAACATTCTTTGGTAATCCCTGCTTCATAACCGGTGGTGACTGATCGAATGATTTACCCGAACTTTTGAGACACGCGTAAGGAAGTAGATTGACTTTAGACTTGACGAAGACACGTTTAAATTTATCGTATATACGACGAGCTACCCGAGATTCACCGAAGCTGACCCAAGTACCCGATATTTCTACATCTTATATGCAACGCGACTTTTCGAGACGCAGTAGACCTCGCGAAACCTTAGTTACGATTCGTATTTACACTCATTGAAAGCCAGATAGTATTTCGAATTCGTCAGCACTAGGTGTTTCAGAAACCCACTCTTAATACACGTTTGCACCTTTACTTACTCTTGAGGACTGACATACACTGATGTTCTTACATGATATTTGTCCTACTGTACGGTACAACCGTTGACCCATTCACATTGATATCGGTCGACCCAAATTTTTTTTCTTCGGATTTGTGTCAATTGTACAGGATGACTCTCTTTGACACGTGTAGTTGCAACTACCCTACACTAGCTACCTCGCCCTTCATCCTGAGTCTGTATTCTCATACTTGATATCATTTATTGTTGTTCCCAGACTCGCAACAAACTGCGTGTTTGCAGATTGGATCGATTCCACCAACGTGATTATCAATCGGTAGATCATCGTCATGATAGTAACAAGTATGTTTAGAACGATGCATGCTTGATCTTGTACGCAGAAAAGATGAAGTATATATATGCAGAATTCGATGAACAAGAAACTAGTATAGGATAATGAATTCGATTTGCATTCACAGTATTGAGAAAAGCAAAACGATAGAAAACATATATATTGTTCTAGACTCTGATCGACAATCTATATACACAGAGATTGATAACCGTAACCTTGCTTGAAATTAGGAGTTAATCACGGCGTTACAGTTTTCAAAAAACTGCCTAACACCATAACAATTCAGAAGGGTTCGGTTGGGCTTCTCATTCTCGACACAAGACCACACTTGTTGCTTAGGGTGGGCTAATCCACTAAGGCCCAATGCACCCTTTCTAAACTAAAGCAACTTATTTTCTGACCCACATGACCCATTAGTCTAATTACATAAAACATAAGTAAATAGATGTTCAAGACTAAAATAATAAAGCTAACAATCTCCCCCTTAGTCTTGACATCTTCACCGCTTCATCTTGATCTTCATGCTTCGATAATGGTGACCTTGTCACCGTCAACATGCACGTATCCTTCAATCTCCAATGCTTGATCATCCTTGCCTTCAACTTCTTTAACAACTTCAACTTCATTTTCATCATGGCCTTCAACCGGTTCTTCTTCAACAGCTTCATCATCAAAGGTCTTCATGTCGCCAACTTGTAAACCACCTATCGGTCCGCAACCCGGTGGAAAGTCTCGTGTAGCACTAACCTTCCTTTTCTTCCACTTGGGCTTGTCAACCTCTTCTACATTCGTCTCCTCCACATTGCTTTCTTTATCGTTTTCTTTAATGACAAGATAATGCATCTCCATCATGTCTAAGTAAGACACATAGATTCCAAACAAAGTCGGTCCTTCTTCCCATGGTATCTCCATAATGTTGCAAACTTTGGCCCATTTGTTTTGTTGAACCACTTCCTTGTATCCACCCGATATTTTGACCGCCATGTAGAGATCAAGTAAGTCAACCTCGAAGCCATTTCTCGTGACCGGTGGAAAATCTTTCCCATGAACATCCAAACATTCCTCAAAGTACCAACGCACCATATCTTCAAAGTCCTTTCTAATGCTTTCTTTGTGCTTGTCAACAAACTTGTTAATTGTGATCATATCAAGAAATGCAACAAGTGTTTGCATGTCACATACCTCGATTGGTTTCTTATCTTTGTTGAACAAAGGTTCTTCAATTGCCACTCCACAAAAATCCTCCATGCATTCTTCACGATCATAATAACCATGCAAGTATGCTTCAAGTTTCTCCCTTTCTCGATTGTATTCACATTCTTCGCTTAATTTTTCTAAGTAATCATTCAAGTAATTTTCTTCCAACATCTTACCATCCCTTTTCTCGACTATACTTTCAATCTTGTTATTTTTCCCAAACATCCTTTTCAAAGTGCATTTGCTTCCATCGCATATGGCCTCAATTCCTTGATGAAGGAGTTGTTCCATACTCAAAACATTTTTGTCTAGATTTGGTAAATAACTCACACATGAAATTCGTTTCATTTTTCCCTCGACTTCAATATCAATTTCCCCAATACCATGAATGAAGACAAAATCATTTTCACCCTCATGAATGTTAACCCCAAACGTTCGTTTGAAATTAACAAACTTATCCCTATTGCCACTTACATGATTTTTAAAGTTTGGATCCACTTCCCAAATGTCCGACCATTTTCCCGTGTCGGTCCCCTTTACTATGTATGAATCCAAACTATTTTCAATCCTTTTATTCAGAAATTTTGTTGGACACATCGATGCAATGTGCCCAATCATGTGGCAATAAAAACACTTAAAATTTACCTTTTCAATCGGATTCTTGCTTGAACTTGCACCCGGCGTCCCGTAGTACTGCTTCATCTTTGCCTTTTGTACAATCCTTTTTGCGAGATTGATCTTCTTACCCTTTCGTGGCACAAAAGATAAAGGTTTCTTTCCTTTGCGATCCTCCCGGCGTTCCAAGCCCATCTTTGCAAACCCCTTCATTAATCCGCCATCTTCCCTCTCGTTGGGCTAATCCACACTAAGGCCCAATGCACCCTTTCTAAACTAAAGCAACTTATTTTCTGACCCACATGACCCATTAGTCTAATTACATAAAACATAAGTAAATAGATGTTCAAGACTAAAATAATAAAGCTAACATTTATGCTTCTACAAAGAACCTTTTGGTCATTAGAACGTCACCCTTATTTTGGATTTTTACCGGAGGGTAATATGCGTAACGATATATCTCATGTTGGTGAACCTCATCTTAAACCTGAATGTGAAAGACTACCTCATCTTTTGAATCCACTTCAGAAACTCAAATTGCATTCGCGTTGCCTACGCTAAACTCTTGATAATCCTCACCGTAGACGAAGATCCTACCGACCGAAAACGTGGAAAAATCTTTTTGTATCAAAATTTAAAATTTTCACATGTTGCATGGTTTCAGATCTTTCTCTCCCATTCAGCTCAAAAGCATTGGAGAAAAACATAAGACACCTTATTTTCAAGTATATTATCTAACAAGAATTGTCAAATAACCAGGAATGGCAAAGTAACTCGTACACCCTCAACATGCTGGTACTGTGGTGGGTTAGCTGCGGTACACCCTATACATAAGCACTATCGGCATGTGGAAGGTGGAATCAGTGCTGAGCTACAGATTTACCTTAAAATCACAGACAGAGACTTTATCTTGAGAAGCAAAAATTTATGTTACTTCTGTTATGATTTCGCATTGTCCCTCATACATTTTTTTTTCACTAGCAGGGGATCACATGTTTTTCAGGACTCTTATTGACGTTTATTTGTCCAAGACCCATGCCCGTCTCAGTTCACCATAGGAAGTGGTGAAATGTTTCAATTTGTCCTCTAGTTATTGCATTTTCCGGTATATCATTACTTATCTATCGCGAGAACGCCTACATTCAAAACCAGTCACCGGCTTGGTGACGCTGAGCAACTCTTTATGAGATTTCCATGTTTACTTGCCATGCTATTGGTACTATGATTCCTTGTAGCATCAGTTGTCTATACCCTCCTTCTTGTCTCTACTGTGTCATTTGACACAACATTTTCTGTTATCATAATGAACGTTATAGCTAAAGGTTACTCGTACGTATGGTTACTTCGTCGCGTTAAATATTTTGACTTCGGATACGGTGTCATCGTGACACTTGTCAAACCTGACCATGCGATGCGATTCAACTAACTCGTGGATACGTTTGTCATAGAAAAATCACTCTTTATACGCTCATGCGCAATGTTCATTTGATGCTTTTTAATCATATACCGTCCATCACTCCTCTTGGAACAGAGAATTTGGATTCTCTTTTTAACGAGCCGCGAAACGATTAGCACTAAGGCGAATTTTGGGACGAAATTTCCTTTCAACTCGGGGACGATGTGACAACCAGAAATTTTACGCACCTTGAGCATTACGACAATTTTCGGGACGAAAATTCTTTAACATGGGGAGGCTGTGACAATTGCAACTTCCCAAGTTAACTCCGCTAACTTTTTCTGTTAACTTTTTTCGTTAACTCCGTTAGTTTCGTTAGCGAACCCGTGACCCGTTATTTGAATCAATGCATATGTGTTAATGTTATTTGATAATTAATGTTAGTAACTTGTTTCGTGAATTAAATTCATGACTTTATGTGTAAATTGCAAAATTTGCGTTTTCGGGTAAAACCGGACTTCGTGCGTGAATTGGAATTTTTAGGCGTACATGATAAATACACTATCCCGATTAAGCATTGCACGTTAAATAAGTTAAAAACACTTAGAAAACATTTTTAATGTTTCTACTTTTCAAGTTTTAGTTAAAAACCCATTTAAAATGAGTTATGTGCTAAAGGTGTTTAAAACGAAACTAGAGGGGCCAAATGTGTAACATTTTATAACCCAAAAATCTGCCAAGACCCCCTCCTCCCCTCCCACTCACGCATTCTCTCCTCCTTCCCCCATTTCATACGGTTCTCACACACACAACACACACACTTCGAATTTGGTGGAAATCAAGCCCAAGGAAGTGGATTCAAGCTACTACAAGACTCAAGAACCTACAAGGAAGCTCCATCTTCTTCTCTTCTCCCTCTACCTGCGATTTTTTCCCCAAATCTTGTAAGCCCTAGAAATTGAAATCCAAATTTATTAGTTGCATGTGTAATTTTGGGTGTTTATGTGTTAAATGAAGTGTTTGTATGCTCATGAAACTTGATTTAGGTTATGATATGCTAGTTCATGTTTTGGGTCAGATTTGTGGTGGGTTTCTGGAAATTTACCTCATAAATTTGCTCCATGTGTTCTAAATGTTAGGTGGGTGTTTGGGTATGGATATAAGCTGCAATGTGGTTGTATGTTAACTTGATGATTGAGATTTTGCTATGCTTTTGGTATGAACATGTTCACTACAGAAATTATATGTTACCATGGTTAGAAACTTGTTAGGACGTGTTTAATTGATCAAATGTTAGCATAGAATTGAAATCCCAGACTTTTGCAAAGTTGAAATTCTTGACAGCTTTGACCAGAATTTTGGGTCAAATTGAAGCAGCCATAACTTACTCAATTTTGCTCGAAACTGATTGATTATTTTTCCCTAGTAAAGTAGGATGTCTTAGATTTACAACGGATACTCGCACACTTTCTAAGACCTCCGTTTGGTCACTCAAAACACTACTGCAAGTTGGGTACTCAGAGCTGTCTAATTTAGTAAAAAGTGGAATTTTCAAAATGGTTGGGCATGTAAACCTTGTTTTAATGGTATGTTTGCTACTTGGAATTGATGGTTATATGTTAAATGTAGGATCTGGAGAATTTGATGTTTAAATTCCAAATTTTGAATGAGTTATGCAAGTTTTCATTTCCTTTAACTAGTTTGCTAGATGTCAAATAGTGCCAACTTCCGATGTGCATAACTTCTTCGTTTCTCAAGGTTTTTACTTGATTCTTTTTTAAACAAATCCTAATTTTTATGTAATATATTCCTGTAAAATTTTAGAAGTTAATTCAAAGTATTGTGGATTTTAGCTATGCCACTATTTAGGTGCTTGAAGTTTGACTTTCTATGTCAACTTTGACTCAAATTGCAATTTCTTGATTTTCTCCCAATTTGGGACTTGTATGTGCTTTGTGTGACTTATATGATCGCATGAAACATGTTTAGGTGCTTATGTGCTAATTTCGTCCTAGCAACACCTTCTAATTTTATTAGGCCATATTTATCCGAATAGGTTGACTTTGGCCAACCTGTTGAACCAAGTGCTGAGTACTAGTGCACCCTAAGGTGAGTTCACTTACTATTATTTTTATATCCGGTTTAGGATGATAACGCACAGATAGTTGCATCCGGTAAAGGATGGCAACCCAACGGTAAAGGTATTTCTTTACTTGAGTAATTTTTCGACAAAATATCACATATAGCACTAAATTGCTTTTAAATACAAAATTCCTTACTTTAGGGCCGTTAATATACAGTAGCGAGGTAATATTGAGTAGTACTACTAGGGATTGACACCCCCGCTCAGTGGTGCACGGGATGCACCCTCCCGACTGGCGGTCAGACTGAGATCAATGTTAGCCTACCCACCGTGATCCGTCAAGACACGGGAAGGCAAATTCATAGGTACCCCTTATCAAAACATTGTCAGCTTCGGTTACGAACAATTTAGGTGTACATAACTATAGGCTAGCTACCTACGATGTGGAATTTTACTGGTCTTATGATTATTGATTGTGTTTTACCTTTCTTTATTCATATACATTAGGTCTACATGTGACGTGTAGACCGCTTTAGTGAACTCACCAGCCTTGGCTGACACTTGATTGTTGAATGCTTTCCAGGTTGCTTGGAGAACATGGATGGCACGGACGTTGGCAATACTTACCTTTTGTAAAACCCTTTTTGGAAATTGTATTTTAGATACTTTAGTAATCACTTTTACTAAACAACAACCTTGTAAATTTTTAATGCTTCCGCTGATTTCGTGAAATGTAAACTCTGATTTATTAAATGTAATACATGACTGGTTTACCCTTTAACTATGGCTTGGTTATAACTAAAGACTTGGATCCTGGTCTGGATCACACCCCTCACGGTATACTCCGCTAGTGGAAATTGGGGGTGTGACAGCATACCTCACTGGGCGATCCCGAAGTGAGTGTTTGCTTATAGGAATGCACGTCTTCATATTATCGTTAAAAGGAGAGGATTACTGCCCGAAGGGCATTTCGGTCATTTTGACCCTTAAAGTGAATAAACTTAGTAATTGAATAATATTAAGATAATAAAGTATTAAAATAAACATAGAAAGTGTCTATTATATTAAACCTTGCGTTAACGCCATACAATACGCGATTAGGTTTAATTGGAAGACAGGTTTTGTCTGAATTAACTGCTTAAGAGAATAAGGCGAGTTCTATGAGCCCGCTTTTAAAGGTTTTAAATGTTTTAAATGTTTTAAATGTTTTAAATGTTTTAAATGTTTTAAATGTTTTAAATGTTTTAATGTTTTCGGGCTGTACACATGCAATGATATATATTCAACTGTTTACTTGAAAACTATTTGAGTTAAATGCTTCTACGTGTTTTGTGTTAATACACATACGTGGAATGCTTTAATGCCTATAACTGTTTTAAAGTGTTATTACCTGTTATAAACTCTTTTCGGGAATGTTATAATGAACGGATAATAAAGAAGTTAAACTTTTGAAGTAAGTTTAAAAAGAAGGAAAATAAGTTTAGAAGAATTGAACTGTTTTGAGAAGGATTATAATAAATGATTATTATAAAGATATATCTTTTTAAAGGTTTTGATTAAGTTTTTAAAGAAGGTTTTAATCTAAGCAAAGATTGTCTTAAGGAGGGTTGAAGGGAATTGTACAATTCAAGTAGTGGATATAAAGCCACTGGAGTAGCGACGGTTACTCAGGAGGTCGGGAGGCGACGGCCAACCGAATGGACTAAACTTAGTCCCAGTTAGACAATGCTTAGTAAAAAGAAGTTTTGCTTATAATGTTTCGTATGACTCTTTTATACGTAATGATTATTTGTACAGAGGATGGGTCCTGGAGGCTTAAGGTATTTTATAGTATTGAATGATTTTTAATACTGATGAGTTAAAACGTTTTTGTATAATACTGTCATGCTTTATACTTGTTAAATGTTTATGAAGAAGGGGTCGTTAGGCCCAAATGTTTGAGGTATGTTTTAGAGTTTTAAATGATTTTTAATACTGAATGTTTAAATGTTTATAATACTGTCATGTTTTATACCTATTAAATGTTTATAAAGAAAGGGTCGTTAGGCCCAAATGTTTGAAGTAACCTTTCATGGTAAAGGTAAAAGTTTTAAATACTTAGAACTCACCAGCGTAAGCTGAACTTTCCAAAAATGTATGTATGTATGTCAGGTAGTGGTGATGTTTAAAGTAGCAAGGGAAGGGCTCTAGCGAGGACTGATTAGATGGGCAAGCTATCAGGAAAGGACTCGTTAGTAGACTGGCATAGCTATAGGTAAGATCTAGTCGTTAGATTATGTTGTTATCTTCCTTACTATTGTAATTTGGCTTATTTATAAATAAAGAGTTGTTAATTTCCACTGCTTAGTTATCTCTGTTGTACCATGTGTTCATGAGTAAATTCGATACGTGGCCCCTCCTGGAGCCAAGACTGGGAGTGGGCGTCACAAGTTGGTATCAGAGCCTTGGTTTAAGAGATTTAGATACTAGCACGGTATCTAGACTTAAACTAGGACTCTTGGTAGACAAAGTAAGGTAAAATAGGAAATATAAATGCCATTCATGATAGTTATGCCCATAGGAAAGAGGTTGCACAAGGAACATAGGAGGTAGGACTTAGGGTATGCAAGTGCGGGGAATACCCGATTGCAATTTGCTACTGCAATTTGGTATTTTACCCAAATGAGCATATCATAGGTTCTAACTTTTTTGTGTCCAAGTGCGGGGTAGGTTAATTGACTGTAAGATACATGGCCAGTAACTTGTAAGAATGCTTGAGAAAGTTAGTTTAAAGGACCGATTTTAGAGTTACTAGTAAGGAAGGAAATGGTATGGACACTAGGGATGACAGTGATGAGAGTAACCGGGTTTTGAAAGCATCATAATTATATAACTGTATAAGCGTGCGTACAGTAATCTAATTATCATGAATTCAAAATTTGGAGACTTTACGTCACATGAATTCTGAAATGCCCGGCTATTTTGATTATAGGATCAGAAGATGAATAGAGATAATGATAATCGTTGTCACGATAGGAATGCGAATAGGACGTCCGATGCCAATTCAGATGTTAGCAATAATGAAGGAACGAATACCTTCAGTGAAGAAGAGAAGACCGCCACGATGGCGGAAACATAAAGGGCTACGTTATTATCGATTTCTAATCAACTCCTGGAGGCTCTGACAAGAAAGGTGTAAGGGAATAATTTGTGGCTTGTGTATTAAATCACCTATTGGCGGATTATTCTGAAGGCCTATGTGATAGAATAGGTGAAAATTAGCTGGGTTATTGTTATATTGGGTCATTGGGCCATTTTAGACATGTTTGGGCTCAATTTAAAGAGTTTAAGGGGAGTTTAGTGGGCCATTAAAGTCAAATACGGGAATTGACTATTAATTAGGGTTTTTAGGTTGTCTTGTTCTCCAAGTTGGAGAATCCCTATATAAGGGAAGCCCTCCCCTCATTATTAGGTTGCTGTTTTGGTGTTTTTTGTGCTAATTGGTGTTTACGAAATTCTCAAAGAGAATTTCGATTCTAGTGTTGCAATCAAGGTGATTAGTAAAGTGTTATCTTCTTCTGGTTTGTGTTCTTATATTGTTCTTTATTGAATATTCATATTACTTTTTTATTAGACTTGAATCACCTATAATCACCGGATTCCACACGGTGATTATAGACTTTGATATCGCGTGAGGGTTTAATTCGATCTTTACAATTGGTTTCAGAGCCAAGAAACGCAAGTTTCAAGGCTCTCGCGATATCGGATTCAGGTTTTTGGCAACTAACAGTTTGAGTGTTTTTGTGATTTTCAAGTTAGCAGAAGTCAGAAGTTTTTTCGCAGGTTTAGAATAAAAAACAGAAGCTTTCGAGACCCTGTGTACGTGCATAGAAGACTTTTCGATCCATTCAAGACTTTTCGATCAGACACTCTGATCGAAAACCCTCATCTGCTGCTCACCTTTGATCGAGAAAGACCCTTAGTGTCTTTTCGATCAATAGTCCCTCAGTGGAAAAGTGCCAAATTGAGACTTTTCGATCGGCTGATCATAATCGAGAAGTCCCATCTTGTGACTTCTCGATCAAAAGTCTCAATCGAAAAGTACCCAGTGACTTTTCGATCGTCGGCAGTTCGCAATCGGAAAGTCCCATTTGAGACTTTTCGATCAAAGCCCTTCTCGATCCAACCCTGTGTGATCGGAAACCCTTTTCAATCCAACCTTGCTTGATCGGAAACCCCTTTTCGATCCAAACCTTGTGCAACCGGAAAGTACTTTTCGATCAGCCCTGTCCGACCGAAAAACCTCTTTTCGATCAACCTTTTCGACCTACCTTTCCGATCGAAAATCCTTTTCTATCCGATCGAGTCTTTTCGGTCCAAATCAAAGAAAATCATGGCACCCCTTCTACCAGGTAATTCTGTATCTACCAGCAACCTTGAGGTATGTAATTGTTCTTGTTCTCATTGTGTGGATGTATTTAATGCTTACAAAGAATATGAATCTAAATTTTATTATGAATCCCTAAACTATGAACGTGCCACTAGAGAATCAAATAATTTCAAAGATATGGCTAAAGTAAATAGGGAAAAGTATGAAGCAGCTAAGCTTGATGTGACAAACCTTGACAATCAATTAAGTGACACTAGAGTTCTGTTAAGAGTTGCTAACACAAAAGTTGAAAAACTAACAAAAGAGGTAGAAGAATTGAGAGATCAACTTGCTAAATCTCAAAGTAAAATAGATACTAATAATAAGATTCAATCAAAAATGTTGGAAGCAAGATCTCTTTTCTATAACTCTGATGTTAGGATGAAGTATGTTCAACAAAATTCAGGTTTAGGTTTTGGGGATGATATCAAAGAAGAAACATCAACTCACACTGTCCCCATGCCCCACATGCATGAAATGATCTCTGAACATATACCGTCAAAGGGGACAATAGATTCTTTAGCTGACATTGACAAAAGACTTTCTGAATGTCCTATTAAAATTACTGCTCCTATTTCTAACTCTACTACTTCTTGTGCAGATACA
This sequence comes from Deinandra increscens subsp. villosa, assembly GCA_039602395.1. Taxonomy (NCBI): domain Eukaryota; kingdom Viridiplantae; phylum Streptophyta; class Magnoliopsida; order Asterales; family Asteraceae; genus Deinandra; species Deinandra increscens. The sequence goes on along the minus strand of JBCNJP010007234.1, from coordinate 20,725 downwards.
AAAAATAAAGAAGCAGGTTCTGAGGGAGAAAGTGTTGGTGTTGAGAGTATAAAATTTCCTGATTTTAAAACTAAAAGTTTTGTGTCAAATAAGTGTGAGTCTGAATTGAGCTTTGCTAAGTCTGATGTTTTTGACAAAACTTCTGTTTGTGGTACTTTTAATTTCGGTGTTTGTGATCCTAAACTTTCCAAACCTTTGAGAAAAGTCAGGATTTTGAGAAAGGATAAGGGACCACAGGTTGCTGGTCCTAAGCCTACTGATCCCAAGTTGGTTGGTTTGAATGATTAATGTGCAGAATGTGCAGAATGTGCAGGAGGCCAGGCCACATGACTTTATCCCATATCCTGAGGTAAATTCTGTGTATGACCAATTTGTGCCAGTACAGCGGGAGTATGGGCTAACAACTAGGCCCAATGGCAAAGTTGTGTGGATTCACAAAAATTCCAAACCATCTTGGGTATCCATAGGGAAGAAATATTCCCAAGCTCCTGCATACCCAAAGAAGCAGTCCTGCCATATGTGTGGGAATCCTGGACATGTGGCAAGAAATTGCTTATATAGGACATATGAACCCTACTACCCTAAAACTCATTTTTGAAACTTCCAAGGGCAAACATATGGTGGCACAAACCAAAAAACCTGCCCACAGAAAGGTAAATTCTTAGCCAAAGGTACCTACAGGCCCAAAGGTATCTAAAGTGACCAAAGAATCTACACCTTCACACCCTAAGGTGCAGAGACATGTACCTTCACAACCAAAGGTACACAAGGTGACCAAAAAGCTTGCACCTTCAATCCCTAAGGTGCAGAAGTCTGTACCCCTGCAACCAAAGGTACAGAAAGTTAACCAAAAATATAAGTCACCTCAACATCCAACCAAAACTGATTTCAAAAGTCATAAATTGAATGATTCTGTTAACAAATCAGTTGTTGCTTTAAAACCTATTTGGGTTCCCAAACATGGTGGTCTTTCTGAGAATAATCAAGAGAGGTGGAATGTGAAAAATGTGGTAAATCAGTGTTACCTACCTAAAGGGGTGTATAAGAAGCACTCCAAACAATTTGATGAAGTTAAAAATGATAAATCAAACATTTATCAAATTCCACCTAAAAGGCTACAGGGTAAAGGGAAAGAAAACAATCAGCCCACGAATGTCATTTCCAATGATGGTCGTGTGAATTCTAATGAACCCACAAAGCCCACACCAAAGTCCACCAAAAACAACACCAAGAAACCCAAATCAAAGGCACCCACAACCCCAAGTATCAATCTTTCAAAGAGAATGTGCTTAAAAGAAATAACTTTCAATGACTCTGCAGGTATACCCAGAACAACAATGGCCTGGGTACTTATGGTTAACTAATCTCTCACCTTGTGCAGGAACAGTCAAGGAGGACTTCCATTAAGTTATTTGTTTTTGAAAGTGATTGTTCCAGGCACAGGATAGAAGGCATCTCTCAACTACATGACATGCAGATTCTCATTTGTAGGGATGTTCTTCTGGTAAGAGGTAAATCTAGCAAAATCAGCAAGGTACTGTCTTAATTGTTTGTTTCTTGGTAAATCTGATGAGAAGTATGGTTCTGCATAAAACAAAACTCATTTCTGAAAAAATCTCAAATGATAAACTTTGAAGGTTAGCTTGGCCAAGTTTGTCTTATAGTGTGTTAGTGTGTTTAAAAAAAAAAAAAAAAGAAGAAGAAGATTTGTGTTGTTATTAAAAATCAAAAAGCAAGGGGAAGAATAGAAAAAATGAAATTGTTGACCCCTAAAAATTGTGCTTTTTAATTTTTAATCTTTTGTTTGTTTGCCTGAGAAGGTGGGAAGTGAAATAAATTTCCGTTTTGGAGATGGCTGACACGCGTAAGGCAGATGTGAAAGACACGATCCATGGTGATATGCTGGTAGGCTCAGCTCGTTAATCTGAAAAGGTATGCGTTACACACTTAAAGATAACGTATGGCAGTTTGTTGGGTAACAGCACTTAGGTTAATTGCATTTCTATTTGACTGCATGTTCAAGTTCCCGATACACACGCTTGTCTCCAAGAGTGTGAAATTGAGCTCAAAAAGTCGGTGTCCCCTCTGCTTTGCGTGAGCAATGACCTGGGGATGCTTCGCGTGTATGTAAGGCTCTCCTCTGCTTTGCGTGAGCAATGACATGGAGTTATCCATGCATACGTGCTTACAGATCACCTTAAATAATATATGCAATTAAAAATTAAAAAAAATGCATGTATACACCCAAAAGATGCCAAAGAGCACGTCAAAACAGACCCTCAAGAGTCCAAAACCCTCAGCCTTTGTCACTGATGAGAGCATTATTAAAAATGTTTCAAAAATTCAGTTGACTCTGTATATTATACCCAAAAATCTATATGATCTATTCTTTCTCTTCTCAACTAAGTCTCGAGCTCAGTTTCAAACTTCTGGTTCAGGTTGTGAAAATATGTGGTAGGGAATTTATATGCTTGATAGTGTGTACTAACATGTACCTAGGATTTGTTGAAACCCACTTGCTGTTCATAATTAATGCACCAATAAAAGATAATAAAGTGACAAACAGCCTGATTAGAAAAGGGTTAGAGTTTAAGTGGATCAGTATATTGGCAATCACCTGGACGTGGTCGAGTAACCGAAGCTGAAAAGGGTTCCTTGGTCAGATTCATACGGTTTGATCCCAAATAAAACCTTCTCGTTTAGAAATTTGGTATGTTTGTTTTATTTTTATTTTTCTTTTGAGTCATCTTAAGTTTTTATTGTTTATTTTTCAACCATGGCCAGGTTAATTTAAAGGTTTTAATATGTTTTATGGGTTTTATGCAAGAATGTTTCACTCCTACAAAATATCAAGGGGAGATAATGCGAAGAGTCCTCGGGTTCAGGGGAAGTATTTATAGGAAACCCGTAACCTATGTTAGGGTTTTTGGTTAAATAAGGCTAACCCGATAACCAGTCATCATTGTCTGGTTAGTGTTTGTTCCATGTTGTGCATGACAGGTTAAATGAGATGTCATGGAGAAGAAAAGTCAATGAGTGCTGCTACTGTTCGTGTTGAAGAACCAGCCGGAAAAGGACTTACCCTATGCTCAGGGAAAGTTTGTTGGTTGTTCAAGTAAAGCTTCCAAAGACACCGTTCTCAAGTTTAGGGGAAGCTAATTGAAGAAAAGATGCAAAGCAGTCACAACAAGAAATTCAAGAATGCCAAGACAGAGGTTTTCAAAATTTATCCTCTGAAGTTAATGGCAAGTCAAGACAGTTACTGATGATTCAGCAATGACTCAATAGTTTTCAAGAAGAAGCAAGTATTTGAGAATCCTCCTCTCATTACTTGTTCATCACCAGAAGTTCGAGCTGATACTGTTTGAGAAATCACTCCCCAAAGTCATTTGCTGCTGCCCAATGAAGATTGCTATAGAAAAGAATCTTCACAAACCCATGCTCAAGCCAAGGAGAAGACTGCAAGTCTGAAGATTGAAAGTAGAAGACATTTAATAGCACAAGCCAAGGGGAAGATTGTAAGGGAATAATTTGTGGCTTGTGTATTAAATCACCTATTGGCGGATTATTTTGAAGGCCTATGTGATAGAATAGGTGAAAATTAGCTGGGTTATTGTTATATTGGGTCATTGGGCCATTTTAGACATGTTTGGGCTCAATTTAAAGAGTTTAAGGGGAGTTTAGTGGGTCATTAAAGTCAAATACGGGAATTGACTATTAATTAGGGTTTTTAGGTTGTCTTGTTCTCCAAGTTGGAGAATCCCTATATAAGGGAAGCCCTCCCCTCATTATTAGGTTGCTGCTTTTGGTGTTTTTTGTGCTAATTGGTGTTTACGAAATTCTCAAAGAGAATTTCGATTCTAGTGTTGCAATCAAGGTGATTAGTAAAGTGTTATCTTCTTCTGGTTTGTGTTCTTATCTTATTCTTTATTGAATATTCATATTACTTTTTTATTAGACTTGAATCACCTATAATCACCGGATTCCGCACGGTGATTATAGACTTTGATATCGCGTGAGGGTTTAATTCGATCCTTACAAAAGGTGCCCAATGAAGTTGCCACAAATAGAGCTTGTCTCGAAGAAACGTCTAGTAGAAATAGGTTCCCAATGGAAGGCAAATGGAAGCGGTCTGAGGTTGAAGAAGGTCTTGAAGACGATGGAGAGGGTGGCACAAGAAGGCTAAGGAAGCTACTGAAGAAGTAAAGACAATATGCCAGGTGTACAAGAGATGTCATCATAGAAATTGCATGGGGAAATCAAACAGTTGTCACAAATGTGGCCAAGATGATCACATCTTCTGTATGTGCCTGGAGCTGATGAAATGTTTTGAATGTGGGAGGACACGACAGAGCAGACTGTCCTAAAAGAATAAAAGCTCAGGAATCATTGAAGATAAAAAGAGGTGTAGACAAGCCTAAATGTCACGTATGTCATAAGAACCATTTTAGAAATTGTCGAGCAGGACTCTCTGGCTGTTATACGTGTGGAAAGGAGGGTCACTTCTCTGGTAGCTGTCCAGAATGAAAGAAGTGCCATAAATGCGGAGAAACGGGACACCTGAAAGCAAATTGCCCTAAGTTGGCAAAGAATACCGAACCCAAAGGAGCGATCGAAGCTCTAAAGAATGGAGTCAGGACTCTCAGTATTGTAGGCACGGAACCTGAAATTACATCCAATGTAGTTTCAGGTAAGCTTACATCGATAATATGTCTACTTATGTGTTATTACGACTCCAATATTATATTACGTAGGTTATACGTATTTTCTTACGTTTAGAACGAGGGGATCCCTTTTTAGACTAAAATGGCCTTAGGGAGAAATATTATGATTACGTAAATTACCTATTAGGTTATTCCCGATAACGTTAGATAATTTTAGAACGTTAGGATGAGAATGAATTGACTTACGGAACGCTGCGCATAAATCGTTTGTAACCAGAGGAAGGCTCGACTTCATATGCAAGGATCACGATTGCTCAACAGTAAGGATTACTTATGTAATCAAGATGTGGAAGTTTATGGGTCAAGTGGTAAGTCATACTCGACGTATGCCATTGACTCGGAGGCAAAACCAAGAAGCCGAAGAATGTACCAGTAAATCCAATAAGCAACTTCTCAGATCGAGAAATGGGGTTCCAAAAATCAACTCGACGCCGAAAGCAACATTAGAAGTAACATCAGAAGCAACGCCAGAAGCAGCAACGTTAGAAGCAACGTCAGAAGCAACGCCAGAAGAAATGTCAGGAGCAATGTCAAAAGCAACGTCAGGAGCAACGCTGGAAACAACGCCGGGAGCAACAACACTAAAAGCAACAACGCCAGAAGTAAAAGCACCATACCAGTTATCTCCATTAGAAGCAAGAAAATTTCTTTAGGTTAAGTACATTGCCTTAGGATACCCCGGCATTCTCAGAAAGAAGGACGGAAGTTAAATAATATGCGTAGGCTACAAGAAGATAAAGAAGTTATCGGTGGGAAGCATATATCCTTTGCCAAGGATCAAAAAACCATTCAACCATCTACAAGGAGTAAGACGATTCTCCGAGATCGATTTGAGTTTAGATTAGCACCAGCTAAAGGATTAATGAGCCTCTAAAGAAAATGGCTTTTCGGAAGCAAAATGGTCATTACGAGTTAGTAATGTTGACTGACAACTGCCCCTACAATCCCAGAAGTCTCGTGACTAAGCATGCAGACAAATGATGTTCTAAAGTTCTCTAGGAATTGAGAAAAATGCATGAGGCATTGGAAGGAAAGAGAAGAATGCTATACGTAGGTTTTGAAGTGTATAGAATGATAAAAAGAAGTTCATACGATCAACGTGACAAATACCCTAGTAGATCCCTTCGAGATAGAATCAGAAATACGTCGGAAGCCGCTAAAGACACTCTAGAAGATCTTAGCTTCTTAAGTTAGCAAAACGATTATCGTTGAAGTATCCAAGACTTTCCAAAAATCATAACGCCATTAGGTTGACTAAGAAGATGTAAAAAAACCTTTTGGAATCATCAATAGCAAGCATGAAAGGAAGTGATGAACGGATTACCTCAGGCATCGGTACAATCCTTACCGATTAGGCCTGAATGGAAGTTGTAGCGAAAGCATTGTTCACTCAAGAGACGGAGATATTATGGTCTAAACTGGTTTACCATGATAAAAGGTAGATATAAAATAAATTATATAGGTTTTGTTGCGGTCAGAATAATGGAGTCATGCTGCACCAAACTAGTAGTAATACACCTCTAGTTATATCAAAGATGTGGTAAATATGTCGTTGTTACATCTTATATACACCTGAGATACAATGAGAAGTGGCACGAGAATTAGTCCCGTGCAAGTAAATATTACGAGCCACTATGAAAAACGAATCAGTAGCATTTACGAATATGTATCATTTACTAGTTAGCGAGTGAGGGACTATTGATGTCCGGAAGTAAAGTTCTAGTCTCATTTCATGTAGATAAACGTTTAACGTACACAGAAGATTAAATCCGAGTAGTAGAAACTTCGTAGTGAATGTTAACCTTGAGGAATTTCGAAGCATATCCTGGTGGGATTCATAATCAAGCTACCCTATATAGCTAAGAGTTATGACACTACCTAGATAATATAAGGTTGCTTAAAGGAAGAGTCCCTATATTTCGAGAAACATATTCTCCTAAATCGTTAGCTAGATTATTCGTTAGAATTTCTTGCTTAAAAGTATTAGTATCTGTTATAGAAATGTGGTTCACATTCTACTTGTGAACAAGATTCCGTTGATGGAATGGTTGAGATATTACCTTATAGGTAAAAGAAGTAGATGATAGATTAATATAGGGAGTTTGTTGCGATTCTAAAGTCGTAGCCTAGGAACCAGGTGGTTCATAGAATGCATTAGATGCATGAGGCAAAGGTTCCGGATTAATCCCGAAAAGGAAGGTAAAGGGTAAGGATCTCATTTGTGAGTTAAATCATAGTTTGAGCAGGTTTCGAGGACGAAACCTTATTTAAGGAGGATAGAGTTGTAACACCCCAAAAATTTATAACTTGAACTATACACGTGTGCTATATGTGATAAGTAGCTAAAACGTATACTGATATAGTTTACGGGTTGGTAAATGGATAAAGGGATAATTATTTGCAAAATGCTATACATGTTCGTGTTGTAGATACATATGATATATGTGTTAGATAGCTAAACGTGATAGAAACATATGAAAATGCATGTTTACCCATTAACGGGTAATGAATTGATTAAAGGTAGGGTTTATATGAATGATACACGTGTTGATTGATAAAAGGAAATAAAAACGTGTTTTATAACGAGGATAATTGATATTTATGGTGATAGCATGAAATACGTGTTTAGAAGTCGATATGATCAGTGGCGCAGCTTAGTGGAGAACGGGGGGGGGGAACCGCCCCCCCGGTTTTTTTGACCGTAGTGCTAATTTCTATGATTTTTGAAAATTTTTTATATATATTAAGGACCGCTCCCCCTGGATTAGGATCCGTGACTTTTCGCCCCCCCCCCCCCCCCTAAACTTATCGCCCAAGCTTCGCCAATGGATATGATAGGAATATATGATATATATACATATATATTCTAATGGCTTGAATACATGTGAAATATTCGTCGATATGATCAGTGGCGCAACTTAGTGGAGAACGCGGGGGGGGGGGGGCAACCGCCCCCCGGTTTTTTCGGCCGTAGTGCTAATTTCTATGATTTTTGAAATTTTTTTATATATATTAAGGACCCCCCCCCCCCTGGATTAGGATCCGTGACTTTTCGCCCCCCCCCCCCCTAAACTTTTCGCCCAAGCTTCGCCAATGGATATGATAGGAATATATGATAATCGGAGGAAAATACATTTACACGATTGTATTATGTTAGACATATGTGTGAGTATATACATATATATTCTAATGGCTTAAATACATGTGAAATATTCATTTGATGAATATATACGTGGGAATACGTGTTAGAATAGTTAAACATATGAAAAATAAATAAGAACATATCCTTACGTTAAAATTATTGTTAAAAATAAATAAATACATAACGTATACGAGTATTATATGTATTTATATGTATTTATATGTATCATTATGTATTTATATGAACCCGAGACTTAGAAGTTATTATAAATGTGTCATAAAGTGAATCACAACATGAAATGATAAGTATATAAAAGTAGAAGGGTTAAAATGTAAATTGATAGAATATATATATAGATATACGAATGTATATAAACCTTATCAAACGTATCCCGAGCCCTAAAACTATTAGAATTATGTCCCGTAATGTTTTGGTATATAAAATGATAAAGAGATAAAAATATGAGGGGCTAAAGTCCAAAATAGCTAAAGATATATATATATGTATACGTATATCATCGAGCGTGTCCCGATGTCACACCCCGGTCAACGGGCTTGGGTGTGAACGACAATGGAATCATAGTCGCGAATACATAGAACAACTTCTAATAAATTGAAACTTCATAAAAACATTACGTCATTTCATTGTAACGGAAAGAGTAGTGGAAACGACAATGTCTTACAATTGAAAATCATAAAGTCTTAATTTAATATTAAAAGCAAAAAAAACATTTTATTGGGATAGTTAGGACTATGACTCCGTAAGCAGGTCCGATAGCATGATGAAGCCCCATTTGCATGTCTTCCCTTGTTTGCATCAATTACCTAAGAAATCATGAGTTTAAAAGGTCAACATAAAGTTGGTGAGGTTCACAGGTTTATGACACTACGTTTAAAGTTGGTAAAACAGTTTTTAGTACACTTAAATATTACATTGGTTTACCGTTGTGGTTGTATGAGCTCACCTGAACCTTGATTTCAAATACTAACGGTGTACCACCCATAGCATCTTGCCCGAGAGATGCTAAACGGAGCAGAATAACTGACGTGTACCCCCAGACAATCCGGAGTCAGAACTGGAGCTACCAGTTAGGGTAGGGTTGTCAACCCAAATATATCTATTCACTGGCTATCGTTTCGTACAGAACTAATTAAAATCAATTACTGGTGGGATGCAGTTGTACAAACGTTTATAACGATATTGTACCATAGTTGGACAATCAGTAAGAGAACAAAGGTATAAAACAGTTAAAAGAAAAGGGGCCGTGAAACTCACTGGATCAGCAGGGAGGCGGTAAATAAACAATGCAGGAATGGTAGCAAGAAGTGTCCTAAATAAATAAATAGGCATTTGCATAAGGTCTACTATCAATTTAGTAACATAAGTCACGCAAGTGATACCGGTCAAGTCTTGACGTTTTAATCCCGTTTGTATTCGTTTGAAAACCCGTTAGCTAGTATTTATTAAATAAATATTTTGTGTGATGATTTATATTTAAGTTCAATAAAAATAAATAAGGAATTATCATTTAATAATTTAGATCAAGTATTGAACATCGAGTTTAAAAATAATAATGTTTATTATTATTTTCATAAGTTTGTATAATTATTTTTAATTAAATAATTATGTGTTTGATTTGTTAATTGCAAGTTATAATTATTTTTAAATAATTATGATTAACACTTCTTGGTGAACTTTAATTAAATCATAAATAATTATTAAAGTTCATTCTATTTTTCAAACATGAATCATTTGAAATATATATTTTAAGTCACAACATTTAATCATTTAATATCTCGAAATCGTTTAATATTTCATTTACGTGAAATATTTATTTCTTTCTTAAACATTTTATAATGTTGATAAAATATCATGACGGCACTTGAATTTATAAAAGTTTATTTACTAAAAACTTTTGGATTGTTTTAATAAAACATGATAAGTAATTGGTTTAAGATTTCAAACATTTACGTTTTCGCGTATATCGCCGTATGGGTCCCGGTTTTATTACTATGCAACGTATTTCCATTTCGATTACTTTGATTCATCAAAGTAATATTAAAAAGCCTATAAAAATAATTAAAGTCAATTGCTTGCCTTTTGATTATTTTTATAAAGATCTTTTATAAAAATATTTATTCTACAAAGGTCTTTTTATAGAAAATCCTCTATTTTTATAACATGTCCTTAAATAGTTAAAACTTGTAATAAATCCAAGAATTTATGTCAAATTAATCATTTGACATAAATTTTATTCCTTCCATTTTTAGCAAAATCATGTTACATTCCTTTTGTCTTTGGGCTAAAAAGTTTATAAAAATCTAGTGGGCTAATCTTTATAAAATTTATGGGCTAAAACAATTTAATTAAAATGGTTTGTAAGTGGGCCGAAGCCCAAGAGATATGAGAAAGGGGAGTGGGCCGAAGCCCAAGTGGAAATCGAGAGAGAGCGGGTCGGGTTTTTGGTCTGGGCCGCGAGAGAGATTGGACCGGTCTTGGGCCGGTTCTCGAGTGGGCCGCGAGTGGGAGGGAAGGCTGGGTTCGGTCCAGGCCATTTGGGTCGCGGGTCGGGCCTCCGGGTCGGGTCGGTTGCTCGGTTGGTCAAGTCGAGTCATCGGACTAAGTTTCGGGTTTGTTTGAATTGTTTTGGGCTTATTGGGCCTAACTGGGCCCGAACGGGTCATCGGTCTTCTCGTTTGGCTAAGTCTTGACAACGGAACACTTTTATCACATTTTAAGTTCATAAAATGTTTTAAGGTGAAACAAGTTATATCAGTTTTGATAAAATATAAAAAGTCCAATTTTTATATTTAACATTTTCTTGTTACTAAAATTCCATATTTTAAAATATGAAAACTTTCATATATTACGGGTATACAAACACGGGATTAAATTATGTCATCAGTTATTAGTTATCAATTAATCATCGAACTAAATCAGTTAATCACATAAATAAGTCATAAGAATATTTAAATTAAAAGTCAAAGGAGAGAGGTTTGACCTGTTTTGGACGAGGTGTCACACCCGAGCCTTAGAAACTATTATAAATATGCCCCATAATGATTTAAAGCATAAAATAACAGTTTAGTAGAAGTCTGGGGGCTAAATTGTAAATATAAAGATGAGGGACCAAAACTATCATTTGCTGAAAGTATACCGCGTATCGCGAAGCCACCAAGCCAGTGTGGCGCGATACGCGAGCCGTGTATCAGCGCAGAAAGGAGATCAGGTAGTGAAATGGCCACGTTTTTCGAACTTGGGAAGCAAGATTCGGCCATCTACGCGTCGTTTTGGCTAGATTAATCACTAGGGAACGTGTCGAGACCTTAGGCGCATCCGATTGACTATATATAGCCGTTCAATTTCTCCATTCCAACTCGCAAATCACTAATTCTTCATCTAAAAACCCTAGAACACGTCTGAATCTTCTTCTGCTAAATTCGATCGATCCGCTTAGAGTTAGGAGCTAAAACCCTGCAGTCCCACGTTTTTTGGTATGCTCTACAATAGCCCCATGTTAATTTCAGTTGTTATAATCTCTAGATTAGAGATTTAAAACTATGAAAAAATTAGGGTTCATAATCTTGTTTTGAATAAATCGGGTGATCGGGTGGGAATTAGGGTTTGAAATTTTATCGGTAATCCTAAATAATGTGTTTTAAGAAAGCCCTATGTTTATTTCACAATTGGAAAAGGTTTGGTAAATGATTTGTTAACGGGTCAAAATTACGGTTTTCATAACGTTGTTCTGTCCAAATTGAGTAAACGGTATCGAATTAATCTTTGATATTTTAAATCATGTTATAAAATATTATAATGGATAATACCCTAAGTCGGTTTCGAATAAAAAATGAGTTTTGGTCAAGAAATGAGAAAAACGGGAAATTAGGGTTTCTAAATAAGATTATTTAATATAAATAATCCGGAGGGTATGGGGACTTGATTTTTGGTATAATACCATGTTTACATATATATTAAGTATATATGAAGTTAAAATGGATAAATATTAAAGTATTGAATATACCGAGTTAATCGGATATTTAGAAGTTCGTGCGGACTGGAAAGGTAAGCGCCTGTACACTGGGATTTCTTGCAAAACGGGGGTGTCGCATATATCCCAACTGGGACCTGGCATACCTCACTGGGCGATCCCGGAGTGAGCGTTTGCTTATAGGAATGCACGTTTTCATATTATCGTTAAAAGGAAAGGATCACTGCCCGAATGGCATTTCGGTCATTTTGACCCTTAAAGTGAATAAACTTAATAATTGAATAATATTAAGATAATAAAGTATTAAAATAAACATAGAAAGTGTTTATTATATTAAACCTTGCGTTAACGGCATACAATACGCGATTAGGTTTAATTGGAAGACATATCGGAGGTTTTGTCTGAATTAACTGCTTAAGAGAATAAGGTGAGTTCTATGAGCCCATTTTTAAATGTTTTAAATGTTTTAATGTTTTCGGACTGGTATACATGCATTGATATATATTCAACTGTTTACTTGAAAAGTATATGAGTTAAATGCTTTTACGTGTTTTGTGTTAATACACATACGTGGAATGTTTTAATGCCTATAATTGTTTTAAAGTGTTATTCCCTGTTATAAACTCTTTTCGGGAAGGTTATAATGAATGGGTAATAAAGAAGTTAAACTTTTGAAGTAAAGTTTAAAAGAAGGAAAATAAGTTTTGAAGAATTGAACTGTTTTGAAAATGGATTATAATAAAGATAAATCTTTTTAAAGGTTTTGAGAAAGTTTTTAAAAAGGGTTTTAATCTAAGTAAAGATTGTCTTAAGGAGGTTTGAAGGGAATTATACAATTCAAGTAGTGGATATAAAGCCACTGGAGTAGCGACGGTTACTCAGGAGGTCGGGAGGCAACGGGCAGCCGAATGGACTAAGCTTAGTCCCAGTTAGACAATGCTTAGTAAAAAGAGGTTTTGCTTATAATGTTTCGTATGACTCTTTTATACGTAATGATTATTTGCACAGAGGATGGGTCCCGGAGGCCCAAGTTATTTTAGAGTATTAAATGATTTTTAATACTGATGAGTTAAAACGTTTTTGTATAATACCGTCATGCTTTATACATGTTAAATGTTTATAAAGAAGGGGTCGTTAGACCCAAATGTTTGAGGTATGTTTTAGAGTATTAAATGATTTTTAATACTGAATGTTTAAATGTTTTGGTATAATTCTATCATGTTTTATACCTGTTAAATGTTTATAAAGAAAGGGGTCGTTAGGCCCAAATGTTTGAAGTAACCTTTCACGGTAAAGGTAAAAGTTTTAAATACTTAGAACTCACCAGCGTAAGCTGACCTTGTCCAAAAATGTATGTATGTATGTCAGGTAGTGGTGATGTTTAAAGTAGCAAGGGAATGACTCTAGCGAGGACTGATTAGATGGGCAAGCTATCAGGAAAGGACTCGGTAGTAGACTGACATAGCTATAGATAAGATCTAGTCATTAGATTATGTTGTTATCTTCCTTACTGTTGTAACTTGGCTTATTTATAAATAAAAAGTTTTTAAATTCCGCTGCTTAGTTATCTCTGTTGTACCATGTGTTCATGAGTAAATCCGATACGTGACCCCTCCTGGAGCCAAGACTGGGAGTGGACGTCACATACCGCAACGTATCCACCACACCCTTAATACCAACGGATATGAGATAGTACCATACCAATGCAGGTTAACATCTTATAATCACAATAATGCTAATAAGATTATATTTACCTGACACTTATCCGTAAACACAAGCTTAGACCAAACCTTTACTTTTTCCATTACTCAAAACTGTTTAATATATTCATCTTTATATTACCCATTTATTATAACCTTCCCGGAAACAGTTTATAACAGGTAATCATAATTTAAAACAGTTACCGGTTATAGAACATTCCACGTATGTATATCAGCACAAACAGGTAGAAGGCGTTTAAAACTCAAATACTTTTCATATAAACAATTAAATATATAACATCATACGTATATCAGTACGGAAATATTAAAACATTTAAAAGTGGGCTCATAGGACTCACGTTATTCCTTTATTTGTAATTTTGGACAGAACATTCACTTGACCTCAATTCCAAACCTAGTTGTGTATCGCATCGCATTAATGTAAAGTTTTGCATTGTAAACATCTTTTATGTTTATTTCTAGGTTTTATAAACTTAATAATATTTAATTATTAAGACTGTACATTTTTAAATGTTAAAATTACCAAATTGCACTTTTAGGCAAATATTCTTTTCTTTTAGTGGTGATATGAAGACGCGCATTCTTATAAGTAAAAGCTCACTCCCGGATCACCAGTGAGGTGTGCCAGGTCCCAGTTAGAATTTATGCGACACCTTCGTTTTGCCAGAAACCCGAGTGTACATGTGTTTACCCTTCCGATCCGCACGAATTTCTAAATACCCGAACCATCCTGTAAACAATTCTGACTAGAGAGGCTTAAAGAGATATGATTGTGAGGACCAGATTGAACCCGATCCTTACAAGATAAAACCAGTCCATCGCTTTCACCGTGTGCCGAGCACACACATTCCATTATGTTATGATGTAACATCATGAAAAGACCACATAATCTTTCTCATCTCCCACTAAGAAGTTGCCACACGTTCACAGAAGAATGCATGAGTAGAAACAGCCAATCGGGCAGTCAAATATAATATAAATACTTCATTGTAAACCTTAAAGAGTCATGCTCTCATTCTTACACAAATTTGTACTACATTCATCGGAGATTAAGTAATATCATACTTTTACTTATCTTCAAACAATCTTTATATTTAAAATTTATCATTGAATTATAAGGAATAAAGAAATGAATTAGTAAATACATCAATCTATATACCGTATATATATATATATATATGTGTGTGTGTGTATGTGTGTGTGTTTAAAGATAAGGAGTGAGATTTGGGTGTTTTTTTTAATCTTTAGATTTTATAAATAAATGTGATTTAACCAATATTTATTTATTTATTTATTATCAAAAGGCAAAGATGAGCTGTACACATATGTACATATATGAGCTGTACACATAATAAGTTGTACTGTGGCTATCAGGTGTTTTTTTCTTATTTGATGTTGGCTTCTTCCCTTACCGGATAGAACACGTCTCACATCACGCATATGTAATTCTCTCTCTTACTCACAGAACACACATAATTACATATATCTCTCTCTTTGCCGTTCTCTCTCTCTCTCTTGAGAATTCTTCGCAACAAAGGCGACGCAGGAATGGAGATTGGCCGATTTCCCTCACCGCAGCCTCCATCACGCTCCGTCGCCATCATCCTCCATCGCCATTCGCCATCCACCGCCGCCCTTCTCCCCCATCCACAGTCATCATGAACTCACATACTTTCTCTCTCTTCGTAACAGCTCTCTTCGCAACAAAGGCGATGCATAAGGAATCCGCTCCAAAATCTAGCCGTTCATCCTTGGTTCGTCTGTACGTCTTGATTTTGTTTCTGTTTTGTGTCGATTTAGTTGAAATTGACGATTTTTGTGTCGATTTTTAGGGTTTTCTGGGTTGTGTTTACAGGTTTAGTTTGAGAGATTTTTTGGGGTCTCTGTGTTGTATATCCGGTTGGGAAACGGTCGGATTCGAGAAATAAAATTGAAAAAAGGATAGGCAACGGGTCGATCGAGATACAGATTTCACCACTCGATTGATTCCGTTGAGCAAAACCAAACCGAAAACAAGATACAGACACACCACTTGAATTTCGATTTAGACTCCAAAGATCACCTCTCAAAGTTGCTAGATTTGAGATAGCAATGGAAAAGCTCAAGTTTCATCAAAGAGAACTTGCACCAAAATTTTCACATAAAACTCATCTGCTTCATTCATTGATCCTACGAGATTACATAGAGAAGTTCAAACACTAACCCATGATGCGTACAAAGTGGACTACCAAATCAAAAACTAACTGCTAAATCATGGGTCTAATTTTTAGAGAAATAAAAAATTATAAGGCAAAAAGCAGGCAAATTAAATAGGAAATATAAGTAACAAATAAAGCAAAGATATAGTGGGGGAATTTGACGTGGCTTGCAATCCTTGCATGTCATGTGTTGCACTTTGTTTCTTTTTTTCAAGTGTGGGTTGACTTGAATTCTTTGGTCAGTGTAACGCAATCGGACCCGGGTGCTCCATGGGTTTTACGGATACTATCCGTAGAATAAGGGTTCAAGTCATTGCCATCACTCTGGATACTTGGTTGCAGAGGTATTAAAGCAATCTGGATACAGAACAACCGATGGTGAAAAGGAAACGAACTATGATTGATTGTGATTTTGGATTTGTTCCTCCTCCTCTTCCGCCTTACGTATGCTTTTTCTTCTTCTACTATCAATTTGCTGTTTTAATTTTATTTGCAGGAAAATCGATTACTAAAATGATTAGACTTGACTGCTTTTGATTTGATCGTTTTTGCTTCCTTTCACTGAATTTGATCACATTTTTTTTCATTTATTCACTTGGTTCTACCCAATTTTGGGGGCAAATTGAACTGAACTCCAACCACATCTAGGATGATATTATCTACCTCTAGATTGATGAGCTTAGTTGTGTATGACAGGCTGCAAACCAGTTAATGTTCCTATAGAGCAAAATTATGTTTTGTCTATGTTATGTAAAGATAAATCTAATTCTGTTTCTAGCGTGACTGGTTATCAAAAATTAATTTCAATTCGTCTATGTAAAGATAAATCTAATTCTGTTTTGGGGGCAAATTGGACGCTAATTTTTAGGAAACTTCCTTCTAATTTCAATTCTTAGGGACCTTCGTTCGTTCTAATTTCTCCATTCACAGGTTATGTTTCTTTCATATTTCAATGTTCATTATTCTGATTTTAAATTTTAGGGGCTTAGTTGTTTTTAACAGCATGTATATATATGTGATGAAAATAGATTGATGAGCTTAGTTGTGTTTCTTCGATGAAATTGCTGAAAACTTTATAGTAGAAACCGAATCACAAAATTCTACAAACAAAGAGGCAATAATAACAATTCTTGGAACAAAATTGCCTTATACATACATGATCTATCTAATTTAGGTGCCAATTCAAATCAGACATGTTTTTCTCATTCGTATTTATAAGTACCTGATATTTTTAAGGTATAACACAGGAGCACAATCTGTGATTAATACTCACGTCCAGATCAGAAGTATACAACATAAGAATTTATAGATATTGATTGATGGATTGTGAAAGAGCGCTCTTCATTTTCTTTCAGTTGTCTTGGCTATCGATTTTATCTAATGTCGTTGCCGTTTTCCCTTTTTGCAGGCGATTCATGTCATTCCCGCTTATATTGTGTTGGTATGCTTAAATTTCTTTTCCGTTTGCTTCTTTTAAAACATTGCAGCTGCATCGGTGAGTTGTTCATCGCCGTTACATTTAAAAGCCCTGTGTGGTCTTTGCTCTAGGATTGTGCGATAGAGATTTGATCTACATGAGTTCTTTTAAAACATTGAATAAGGTCTTGTTCAAATCCAAAGACCACAACGCGCTGACTGCCGTATTTTGTCTCTAATTAGCTGTTGTTCATTGCAGTTAACTCTTTCTTATTCGTTGGTTGGTAGGTGACTTACCTAATTTGTTTAATTTGAGTTGTGGATTTACCTGATTTTCAGTGCTTTGGATGCATTGTTTTTGTTCTGAAATGCAAACTGATTTTGGTGTACCTTGGAGTTGAATGTAGCATTCGGTTATGCAGCCCAAGTGTTAACTAATCCAACCCATCACGGTATGTTTTGGCCCACGAGAATTAGTTAAATTAAGTTGCTATCCATCCCACGTGCGCCCACCAAACTAATGAGGTAGCCATGCCATATGTAGTTCTTCCCAATTGCAAATAAATGATTAAATACAACATCCACCATAAATTTGCATTTTGATATCACGATCTGTCAAACATCTTACATGCTGACTTGAATTAATTTAACGGCACCATAGCTTTATTTCCCGTTTCTTCTTCTCATAGTTTGGCTTTAGTAACTCTCGGGCTTTGGTGGTTGTTTTCTGTTTTTACAAGGTTTGGTACAAATGAACGTGCAATTAACTTCGTTTTTTTGGTATGTTTAGTATGTGCGCTTATTTTATATTAACTATGTTCATTTAATATTTTCTTTAGTATGAGGCAAAAGCAGGTGTATCTCCAACTGATGGTGATGGTTGTTCGGCGACACTACGTTTATCGCAACTGTTGTTGGAATATCACCAGAGCGTTTAAGGCGGTAATGTGCTTATAATCTGAGCCTTCAGTTGTTTGTGATTTCACTCTCCTTAATTTCATTTAAGTGTATCTTCGCTTCATAGTAGTCGACTCACCGTCGCCGTTTCTTATTGCGTTTCTTTTGCTCGCTTCCTTCTAATCTCAATCAGGTTTGTGATTTCAGTCTCCCTAATTTCATTCTTTGCTTCATTGGAGTTAACTATACCTAATTTAACCTCCGTTCCATTACAATGGTGTAGCTTACTGTTGATTGTCGTTTTAATTTAACCTCCGATCTTCTCTATCAAATTATGCTTTGCTTCATAAGTTGTATTGCATGTCTTTATTTTACAGTGTATGTTCAGATTTTTTTCACTTGGCTTTCATAGACAAAGAGTGGGGCTTTGGTATATAATGGATGAAATAGAGAGTACAGACCAATGTGTACTCAACTCAAGGTATGGATTTATTTAAAATCAAACCAAATATGCATGTGATATTTTGGCCATAAACCTTTGAAATAGCTTATTTACTAACATTCTGATCTAAATTTCGTAAGAATTTAGTTTAGGCTTAAGAGTTTGTTTTGGTTTGGTTGCTGATCTGCGGTGTCTGCTTATGGGGTGCAGGTAATTTTTCTTTTTATGTTTTTTAATGGTTTTTTTATTTTTTTATCTATTTTATGTGGATTGTGTGTGTATTGCTTCAGATGGTGATGACTTTGTTTGGAATTTAGCACTTTGGTTACATTTCTATATTCAGTGGCATATAATGTCTCTTTGATTTGTTCTTTCCCCTTAAAAAGGGGTTATGTAGTGTCCTTTCTTAGCTAAATTCAAGACTTTTTTGGGTGCCTGGATTATGTAGCTCCATATTTCTTCCTGTATTTCATTTGTAATACTTATCATCTCAATATTGGGCATTTCTTCTTGACTACATGCTGCTGTTTGAAAAAATCTGAGATCAACAAAGAGTAAGAAAGAAAGAACATAGAAAAAAAGGACGGATCCCCAGTAACCACTCCACTCCAAGTAAATTTGCGTAAAAATAACATACAACTCGCGGCGAAGCGCGGGTTAAATTACTAGTAATTATATAAATGAAGATTTGACACCAAAAGGCCTTTGACCCAATGATATTTTAATGTTGGATAAGACTTTGTCTTTACAAATAATAAAGGTTCAAACTTTTGTGGCAGACGAAAAAGTTTTCGTTCAAAAAAAAGTTAAGATTTTACTTCACATTCTAACAAATAAATTTGTCGTATTCTAACAACCAATGTATGCATTTGTGATATGAATTAATGATGCACTTTTTAAAGCTGCAGAGCAAAATGCGTTTGAGGAAACTATATTAGTGAGTGGGGTTTGGGTCCAAAGGAAGGAGTTATTGTACTTAAGAGATATGATTAGTAAGAGTAAATATGAAAATAACACGTAAGATTGATTACACCCACTAGCTTAATTTAGTGGCAAAGGTGTATAAGCCCTTATCAAGAGGTTTTGGGTTCAAGCCCCACTTGAGGTTTTCTCACCAGTGGTGTGTTTCCTCCTGATGGAGATTGGAGATGATTGGGTGAGTTGTGTAATGCCACCGTCAGTAATCCAAATTTTCCGTTAAAAAAAAAACACGTAAGATTGATTATTTTTATTTATTATATAATAGATAGATAGATGTGCTGTTTTAAGGATAAATAATGAAATATATAATGTTTTCTAAAATTATTAAACTTTATGAATAAATATGTTTTTAAAATAAATTATAAAGAAAAAGAAGCTATTGTGGATGTTAAGAACCCACAAAAACACAAATACTAAATATTTAGTGCCAAATAACCCACTCCTAAATAACATGTTATGGCATAAAGGTAATGCCTTGTTTGATCTTAGGATTGAAACGCTCTTTGTGTGTTTTTTAACAACTAAATCATCCTATCTGTATTTTGTAAGATTTAAACTCACTCCTAAGTGAGGATGTGACGGCATAAAGGAGGCTAACACCTTGATTGACCTCAGGATTGAAACGCTCGTGTTATAAGAATTATATATCATTTTGATCCTTTTATCAAAAGCCAAAGTCATTTTTCTTACAAAAAAGATTAAGAATCTGTAAGAACTTTGGTGATGCTGCTCTGCACTGTTGCAATGGAATCCACTGCAGATTTTGCAAGCCAGCTGATCCCAACTTTGGCCCTGTGCTCGTCGGTTGGTAACCGGATTAAGTACGCTAGTTTCCTAGCTGCATTTTGAAACACAAACCCACCACAATCGCATCTATTAGATTTAATAGCAAAACATAGTGGCGACAAAACCTTTGGGTTGAGTAACATGTCAACTCAGGTTCGGGTCAAAAACATGTAATTTTTTGTATGAATGAAGAGCGGGCTGGTCGGTTGTCCAAATACACCTTTGGCCCAAAACCTTTTTAGTATATAATCAGTATGTCAAGTATAATTAAAAAATATATATATTATTTCACTATAATAGTTTGAAAAAAAAAAGAAAAAAACCTTTGGCAACTTTTGACATGTTACCTTTTAAGCTAAAAATTGTTTGTTTAACCATGTTAACGAGTTAAAAGTGTCACATCTACCAAAAGGTAAAATGCACAAAG
>JBCNJP010007228.1:0-20284 GCA_039602395.1 Deinandra increscens subsp. villosa | reverse complement strand
TTTTCTCAAATCTGAGTGTTTCTGATTTCAAAATTGATTTCTACACATTCCTAGAGTGTTGTTCTAGCCTACTGTTGCAAATCACTGTCTAAAATCTTTAAATTTGTGAAAAATATAAATTTTTTGTTTGGTTTGCCGGTTGAATGTATTGGTTTGCCGGATGAGGTTTTTGGTCCGTTGAATGCATTTTGCCTATTGGTTCGCTGAGAATTGGTTCGTTGGTTGAAGATTCAAAGCAATTTTGGTCCGTTGATTGAAGATTGTCTTTGGTCAGTTAGCTGGTTCGCTAGGTAATATTCAATAGTTGGTCCGTGGCGGTTGGGTCCGGAGCAGTTATTACCCCGTACCATCGGTCCGCTGAACATATCAGTTCACCAAGTCATCGGTTCGCCGATAATTCTCGGTTCACTAAGTATTTTTGGTTCGTTGAGTGTGTTTTCGGTTCGGTGAAAGGATTTTCGGTTCGCTGGTCAATCAGAGTTGACTTTTGTTGACTTCTTCGGTTAGTGTGATTGTTCTTGGTTCGCGGCTCTATAGTTTGGTTTGTTGGCACGGTATTCAAGAAAATCCAACATGTATGATTATCAAGCATTTGTTGTTATTCAAAACGCCATGCAAACATTGATAAATTATAATAATGAAATTGGAACAAGTCAGAAAGTTCCCAAGTTCTAAAACTGGAAGATTATCATAATTGGAAACAAAGATTCTCAGCATATATTTGTACAAATGATATTGATTTGTGGATTCCAATTGAACAAGATTACAAGCGTCCTGTTGATGCTGGAGGAGAATTTGAAGAATTAAAAGATTTCACATCTGGTGAAAGAAAAAGTTATGAACTCGAAAAGAAAGCTTATGGTTATCTTACCATGACTTTACCAAAAGAGTTATTGCATCAGTTCAATACATGTACAAAATCTACAAAGTTATGGGATGCTTTAGCTGCAAGATGCGAAGGGAATGATCAGTACAAAAAGAGCAAACGAAAGGTGTTGAACAAAGATTTTGACAACTTTCAACATTATGATAAAGAAAATACTCACTGCTCTTTTATCTAGGTTCTCACATCTGATCAGTGAATTGAAGGTAAATGGCATAGATAAGACCGAGGAGGAAATGAAATAGAAATTACTAGAGGCTTTACCCGAGAAGTGGAAGAATTATGTTTTACTGATCAATCATGACAATAATTCTCGACATTATGACTTAAGAAGCAAACTTCATGCTCGGGAAATGGAAATGTTGAGTGCAAACAAATCAACTACTCAATTGCAAAACCCAGAATTGTATCATGATCAGAATCCAGCAAGCATCAATGCTAAATCTAAATCATTTGGTTTTGATTGTTGGACATGGGTCAGAAAATTCTGAAAATTCTGGTTCTTCAAAAGGATGTAACTTTACTATTCTAATCATTCAAATCAAATAGCGTTTTCTGCCAAGACAACTAATGAACATCTGGCTTTAATTTCTACTTTATTATCATCATATTATGGACTTCTGATTGGGGAATACCAATTGTTGATCTATATGTTGAAGATTTTTAGCAGATAGATCTAGATGACCTTGAACATATGGATATCAACTGGTCTATGGCAATGTTACTACACAGAGCTAAGAATTTTATGAAGAAAACAGGGAAACCTAATTTATGTCCAGATTGCTAGGTTCGACTGGATAAATCAAAGGTAAAATGTTATAAATGTTCCAATTTTGGTGATTTTGCTCGTGAATGTGCAAAATCAGCAGATGTTAAGTCAAATTCAAATGGAAATGCTTCTACATCAAAGCCAACAACAACTAATTCAAATCCTAAGGCATTGGTTTCTCAGGTTGCTCAAGGATATGACTGGAGTCAACGGTTTCCTGGTGACTTTGCTTTTATTTGCAGATCTCAAGTTGATGATGCTATAATGGAAACTTGTTCTGAAATTCTAGATGATGATTTGCTTGAAGAATCACATAAAGCTTTCAAGGCAAATGTGGCTCAAGTTGAACAGAGTGTTTCTGAATCGGTTTGTGAATTTTATTCACAAAAAGATAAGAAGATTCAGGAATTGATCAAAAAGTTTGAATTTTTTAGTGATGAAAGTAACAAGAAAGGTTATGAGTTCGAAGAAGTTAAGAAAAAGTTGGAAGCATTGAATCAAGATTTGTTATCTGAAAAAGTTAAGTCAAGTTTTGAAGATAAACATCTGAAGGAACAGTTGACAAGTCTTCAACATGAAATGGCTAAGAAAATTCGAGCTATTAGGGTAAAATTGATCAGTTAGTTAAGGAAGTTAAGAGGTTATCTGAAGTGAATGATGAGTTGACAAAAGAAGGTGAAAAGTGGAAACAAGAGGCTAAAGAGACTGAAAATGATTTCGATGATCTGTTTGAAAAATCAAAGATTAAGCTTTATGTTCTCAATAAGATTATGATGAACTCGCTGCTAAAGCAGTAAGTTATCAGAATTATAATCTAAGATTTTTAGAAGATCAAAAGGAGTTAGTTCGAGAGAATGAATTGCTGAATGAAAATATTGATATTCCGAAAAGAAACAAAGACAAACTTAAAAAGGAGTTAGTCGATGAAATGGATATTTGAGGTTGTAGAAATCTGAAACAAATCATGTTTCTAAGAAGCTAATTGCAACAGAAAAAGAGTTATCTGAAGCACAACAAAATATATTTGATCTGAAAATTTAAGTCATTGATTCGAATCGTTAGTTAAACAATGTCACAAATTCGCAGTCTTTCACATGTTTCTTATGTAAGGATGAGAACTTCGAAAAGGTTTTCAAAAAGATAGTTTGTTAGAGCATAAGCCTATGCGTCAGAGTTCTCGTGTGTAGTATCAGAAAGTGAGCTTAGTGTTGAGTCTATAAGGTCAACTAACCATGGTCGGAACCATTAGTTCGGAGCCAGTGCACCAATGGTTTGTTGGATGGTTCGTTAGTCAGTAAGTCACACACTATAAATAGTGTTAGCTTATTTAGCTCATTAACAAGTTAGATCAGTTCTGTGTTAAGTGTGTGTTTGTGTGTGTGTTATAGAGAGGGAGAGAATCAAAGAGCTTTGTAATTCTTTCTCATTGTGATTTAATAAAACAAAGCTTATATACCTTCTCATGTACTATAATGATCGATTCTACTAGCAGTAAGATCATCCCGTGTTCTTACACAGTTCCACCCCTGCTATATTCAAAGAAGCTGTAAATGTTGTGAAGGAAAAGGTTTTGAAGAAAAAGAGGGCAAAGAAGACTGGGAAGAAAGCAGAAAAGAAATCTGAAATTCCTAAATTTTCAAAGTTTGTATCTGGTTCGTCATCAACTGAAAATGATAAATCGGATCTTTCAACTGAGAAAATTATTTCTCATACAGATATTGAGAGACGATCTTCTATCAACAAAAAGATGTTGGTCAAGCGAAAGCTGAGTTTTCTCGTCTGGCGAAGAATGAGCATAAATCATCTTATTCAAATGAGAAGAATTTTGGAAAACAAGCTGGGTTAGTGTTTTTAAAGGAAGAAGTTGATGAACGGAAAGGCAACGTCAAGAGCACTTGAAGAAGCTTGATTTTCAAAAGGTTATTAATGATGTTTTCAAAGCTGAGAAAGTTCAACCTAAGAGATTTTACAAGCTCAAGGGTTAGGAACAAATATTTTTTGACAAAGAATTCCCGCTTCATTGTGTGGATGCTCAGAAAATTGCTGAAGTTTTTGTGAAAAATGATGGTTCAAAGAACAAGAAGAATCAATCTGTTAGAATTTTTTTCTGAAGGTTCAAATTCCACTCCAAAAAGCCCAACATCCAAATGGGTGCATGATCACATATTTCATGTATATGATACTTTTTGTGATCATTTTGGACCTAACAGTTTTTATTAAGCTTTATAGAGGCAGAAAAGGAAAATTTAAACAATCGGTTGTGCTACCAATGTCGCCAGAAGGGACATATGGCACAAGATTGTCCAACCACTGCTGCTTCTACTCAAAGGCAAGAAAATGTTTCTCAAAAATGTAGGATGTATGTCACATTCTAGTGTGGCTGGTTCATTAAATGTTGATTTACAAAAGTAACAATGGAAACTTAAGGTGGTTTCTAAGGGAAATCAAGACACTGGTCGACCAGAAGCGATTCGCATTGGGTCATTTATAACCTAATGTGTTTGACCAGTGTGCAGGTACTTCTAGAAGATCTATCGGTGATTAAAAAGTTGCTGATGGAGGAGTATTCTGCTTAACTTAAATTTCAAAAATTCAAATTTCCAAACTGAAATTTTCTAAAAGCTAAACATGAAAGGTATTCGTATCGATTGGTCAATTTTCTTTCTTTAATACATTTCGTTTGTAGTTTAGGGGGAGAAAATTGTAAAAACCCAAAAATGGTGTCTTTTTGTTTTTGTTAAAATGAAAAATCCAAAAATAGAGTTTTCATTTTAAGGGGGAGAATATGTCACGAAAAATACAAAAACATTGAAAAATGAGAAATTGATCCGACATAATTGGGAAATGATGGTACATTGGCATACTTGTCTGACTCATGGATAACCTAAATGAAAAAGCCATAAGATCATTGTTTGATGTGCAAGGTAGACTCGGCAA
This sequence comes from Deinandra increscens subsp. villosa, assembly GCA_039602395.1. NCBI lineage: Eukaryota > Viridiplantae > Streptophyta > Magnoliopsida > Asterales > Asteraceae > Deinandra > Deinandra increscens. Next base: position 15,695 of record JBCNJP010007228.1, on the reverse strand, counting down.
ATCAGAAAGTATTCAGATGTGATATACATTAAATACTAATGTTTGACTTAGTGGACAACATATTGAAAGCGTATCTCAAAATATTGAAAATATATGTGAAAAATAAAATGAGAGGTCACTGTGTAAACATGTGTTCTTTTGGATTCTCAAAGAGAAGTTTTGCGCCAAGATTAAATTAAAAGAAATCGCACATTTGTCTTCTAAAGTTACAGATTCAAAGAAAAGACTCTATCATGGTGAAAGGGGGAGGTTGAAGTATCTTTCACAAAGTGGATCTTGAAGTTCAAAAGTTGATCAAGTTTTGATCCAGCCATGCAAGCTCTATAACTGATAAGAAATTTCAAGTTGAAGATCTAATGCAACAATGTTAAAGATTGAAGACCGGAGATTTAGTTAGTATAGATACACCACACCTTAAGGAGGAGTCTGTTAGAGCATAATTTGTATGCTACAACGTGTCTCGTGTGTTGTGTCGATAGGAGCTAGGTTGTGTGTCTTGAAGTCAGTGAAGCAAGCCATGAACCAATGGTTCGTGGGCAGCGAACCATTGGTTCGCTGGTAGCTTGGTTCGCTGGGGGGTCTAACACTATAAATAGTGTTGACTTGTTTAGACTTAAGGAAACTGTTCGTTTTGAGTTTTCTATGTGTGTTAGTTCTAGAGAAAGAAACCGGATCTTTCATCTTGTAATCTTCAAGTGATTAATAAGAAAAAAAGCTTATTACTTTCTTGTTTCACTAGAATTGATTGATTCACCAGCGGTAAGATCCATTCAAGTCTTTACACTAGTGAAGGGGATCCCGGAGCTTCGAGCTCTTAGAAGAACTAGGATCGTACTCCCCTTCACCAATAGCATTCCAAAAGTTATAGCGAGCTGTCCCAAAGTCAGGATGGTCCGGGTGTACCTCGTATGGGAAACTGATAACAGAATCATGTAGCAAGTGTAGCTCTTGGGACTGGTAGATACCGATGTCAAAACAGAACTGAGACACTGATTTGCTGAACCATGCACCTCCCATTTAGTCGAAACCATATCGTTCTGTCGGAAACGCAATCCTTGATTCCCTTATTGAAGTGGAGAGAGGTGAAGAACTCAATGCTACACTCTCGGATCGACTGGTGCTCATATTGTAGAGGCTAGATTATGAGGCTTGTAATATTAAATAAGTTGAGCTGGGCTTAGAGGGTTTAACTAGATTAGTAGGCTAGTTTATGATTGGGCTTGGGTTTACTATTGGGTTTATGATCCAAAAGGGGCCCAGTAGTAAACCCAATGGGGGTCTATATATAGACCACTTGACCTCCTCATTTAGAGAGCTTGAAGTTTACGATTTCCTATGAGAGTTGCTGATTATGACTTTGAGAGGAGCCTCAAGGTGTTTACGATCGTAATCGTAATCAAGAGAGAGAAGAGTGTTTACGATTTCTGGTTTTGTACCCGACAAGTTTTCTTGTGTGCAAAGATCAAGTTTTTTATGTTTAATCATCGTATTCTTCGTGTTTCTTCTCTTCTCTATCTTGAATCAATCATAAACGAGGATTCCGCACTCGTTTGTGATATCAATATCGTGACTTGGTAGATTTTCTGGACCTACAATTGGTATCAGAGCCAAGAAACGAGTGTTTCGAGGTTCTCACGATATTGGATTCAAGCATTTTTATGGAAAAGGTTCGAGTTTTTGGAGTTTTGAAGGCTGTTTAAAGGTTTACGACTGAGCTGCTGCTGTTCCAGTGTGTTTACGATTGCTTTCTGGGCAGTTTTGGGTGTTTACGACTGCTACTGGTTGAAGATCTTCATCGGAATTGGGTTTACGAGTTCAAGATTGGTTTTTTATCATGTTTACGATCCGTAGGTTTGGTGTTTACGATTGTGCTTGATCGTAATTAGGGTTTACGACATTTCTTCACCGGAATCATTCATCGTAATCGGCGTTTACGACTTTTCGGATCGGAAACAGGTGTTTACGACTAAAGGTGATCGGAAACAGGTTTACGATCTAGTGTTTTCGATCCAGCTGTCTGTCTAAATCGTAAACTGGTGTTTACGATCGGAAACGGGGTTTACGATCGGAAACAGTGTCTACGATCGGAAACTCTTCTTTTGCGGCAAAAAGTCATTTTTTCACACTTTCACGGAAACGGATGTAACTTTTGACTCGTTTGGAGTTAGAAGCTCAAATTTGAACACGACGTCCAGGGGAGCTCGTTTGGACCCCCAAATTCCACTCCGAAGGCCTCCGTTTTCGCGTTTTAAGTTTTTGACACTATTCTTTAAATAGTACTTTTGCCGATTTTGCCGTTTTTGCCGATTTTTCTAAATTTTCAGAAGCTGCATATTTAATTAAGAAAATGAGTTCAGTGGTTGAAAAAAATAATTTGGTTGAGAACAAGGATGATTTCGCAGCTGAAGTTGACAATACTGAGATATGCCCCAATCCTACTTGTGCTCGTATAATTCCTGGACTTAGGCAAATTTGTAAAAATTATCAGATAGAATTATTTGAGATAAAATGCGAAAGGAGTTCATTCAAGGGTAGATGGAAAAAGAATGAGAAGAAAGTAAAAGCTCAGAAACGAGACATAGAGAAATATTAGAAGCTAGCAACGGAGAAGACTATCCTATAATGATCGGGCTAGGATTGAGATATCTGAGCTTACACAGAAATTAACTGAACTGCAACAAAAATTTGATGAGCCGCAGGTCAAGTATGATTGCAATCAGGAAAGAAACAAAAGAATGCTCGATGCTGGAAAGGAATTGTCACATGCTGTTGTGACTGGTCAAGTTGGGAAAGATAAAACTGGGTGTGGGTCAGAAAAGTCTTATAAGTCTCTGTCTGCAAACATCATCATTCCTCCACCAGTTCCCAGAGACATTGTAGGATACTTCTTAGTGAGGATCAAGTTGAACGAACCAAGTCTGATTATAAAGAATTTGCTCCTCCTATTGATAGTGTCTTGGTTGGAACTACACCATTGACTCAAGAGGAAATAGACAACGAGGCAAACATGACATATGGTGAAGGGAGAATAGAGGACGTATCAAGAGATGATGCTGAGTGCCAGGAGTATAACAGATGTCACAACTCTAAGTCTGATGAGGCTGGGATAGAGTTGAAACCATACCCTGAAATTGAAACCCCATACTTCAAGGTAATTGACAAAGTCGAAAGGGAAAAGGTGATCTTGACGACACGGCCTGAGGGGAAGATCTTTATGACATCTGGATCAATGTTTGATCAAGAACCAGATGTAGGATGTGAATTACCGTCCTTCTCCTCCAAGTTCAAAGGCATAACCGATGGAGTGATAAGCAAACCTAAAGTTGAGAGGCCAAAGATCACCATCAAGCATCCAAGCATGAAACCAACAGCTGGAGTGAAGAATGAAAAACTCAAGGGAGCAGCTGTGTCTCCCATTTCTTCAGTTGGATCATGCAGTTGCTGTTGTAATTGAAAGAATGGTGCTTCAACGTCAAAGAATCAAGGAACCATAAAGACAGTAAAGACAGGTTCGACACAGGCTTCGACAAACCAGCAGAAAGTCAAATCTGAAGCTGCAGTCAAAGCAAAGAAGCAGACACAAGGCAAACCAGCTCCATATCAGCCACCAAAGACAAATGGGTACACGTCTGACTTCTATCTAAAGAAGCAGACTTGTTTTAATTGTGGAATCGCTGGTCATATTGCTAGGAACTGTCTTTATCGCCCCTATGAACCCTATTTTCCGAAAAGTCAAAGGGTTTGAACTCAGGAGTCTGTAAAGTCTAAGCCAATGATGGTGCAAACACCTAAGGCAAGGAAGAATGTTGCTCCTAAGGTTAAACCCTCTGATCAACATTGGGGTGCTGCCAAAGCTGAAAGAAAATCTTTAAATCAAAACAACAGCTTTCCAAGTTACCAAAATTTTCAGAGAAAGGTGATGAAACCATTTTCAAAGCAATCAAAACTTGAAAAACCCAAAGTTACCCCTCCCAAGGTAACTAAAACTGTTTTAAAAAGTGAGTCTAAAACGAAGAAGGTTGAAATACCTAAGGTCACAACTCCAAAGGTGACTAAAACAAATGTTAAATCACCTGGAACTTGGAAACCAAAGGCTAATGCAGCTACAACCGAATCATCCCAACTTCCAGATTTTTCAAAAGGAATGTTTTTAAAAGAAATTTCATTCATTGATTCCTCAGGGGTACCCAGAAAACAATGGCCTGGGTACTATTAGCTAACTAATCTCTCACTCTGTGCAGGAACGATCAAGGAGGATTATCACTAACATTTTTATTACTAATTTGTCTGTTGATAAGTGATTGTTCCAGGCACAGTTTAGGAGACGTATCTTCATGTCATGTCAAGTAATCTATAAATGGAAGGTATGTCTCATTGAGAGGTAAAAGGTCAAAATCAGCTTGAAAGGTACTGTTCTTAACTTGGTTGTTTGAATGATGAGGCAACAAAGGGTCTTTTGAGTCAAACCTACTTCATTAAAGTTTCAATTGAGCAGTTGATTGATTATGTGTTTGACCTCAAATGCAATGAAGTGTGCATGTCATGAAACCCAATTTTCTAAATTTTCAAATCAATACTTTGAAAGTTAGCTTGGCCAGATATCTTTAAAATTTCGTGTTTTGTTCTTTTAAGTGTGTTTGTGTCTTTTATTTTTTATTTAAAAAAAAAACTAAAAAATGATGTTCACAAGATTGTGACATTAAAAATCAAAAAGCAACGGGAAGAAAAAGTTAACCCCTCAAAAATAGTGTGCTTTTCAATTTTTAATTATTTGTGTCATGTTTTTGAGAAGTTTAGGGGAAGTAAAATGACTGTCTGGGTTGGAGATGGCTGACACGCGTAAGGCGGAAGTGAAAGGCAAGCTCCACGGTGATATGCTCGGTAGGCTCGACCTAAACTTATGACCTCCAATGAAAGTGCAATGAACTAAAAGATATATATGTTTAGTTTCCCATCCCAGGTTGCATGGTTTAAAAGACTGAGTCCCGGCAAAAACGGATTGAGAGTGGTAATTATACCTAGTATTCACTCTCTCACACGCCATGTTTCTGCTGTTATGACTACACCACATGAGAAAAAGAAATGAAAAAATATATATATATATAAATAAAAAATGGAAAAAGAAATGAAAAAGAAAAGAGAATAAATAATCACTCAGTTGGTCTTCTTTGCGTGCTTAGCGGCCGACCTGATCACCAACTGATGGTTAATGAAATAAGTGGTAGTCATAACGGTGTTGCATGGTTCCTCAAGCTGGGGGTTTGTGAATCCTCAATAAACTCTGAGGTTGGGTAGGTTTTGCTGTGTACGCTTGGGTGTGGGGACAATTAAACATGATGGTAATATTGTACTATAATAAGCATGACGCATTCGGTTGGGATTAAACGGGTTTGAGTTTAAAGCGGACAAACATACCGGCAATCACCTGGACTAGTTGAGTAACTGAAGCTGAAAAGGGTTCCTCAGTCAGATTCATACGGTTTGATCCCTTGTAAACTTTCTCATGTTTGGGTTGGTAAGTATTTGTTTATTTTTATCTTTCGTGTGTGAGTCGTTAAGTTCTTTTTGGTGTGTTTTCGTCTTGGCCAGGTTGATTTGAGAAGTCAAAATGTGTTTTTCATGGGTTTTAATGCATGACAATATGCCCCCGACAGATCTTGACAAATTTTTAGGGGAAGGAGTATGGGATAATAAGTATTAGCCGAAGGGAACTTGAGGATGATACTTATTATCTAATGGAAAAGACTTCCTCCGTCAGATCTTGACAAATTTTTAGGGGAAGGAGAGGGGATAATAAGTATTATCCGAAGGGAACTCGAGGATGATACTTATTATCTAATGAAAAGACTTCCATAATACATAGTATCTGAAGGGAACTCGAAGATAATATGTATTATCTCAGGGGAAGTCCTTAGCTGAGGGGAAGTTATCAGCTAAGGGGAAGTTTTTAGAGGTCTTGGGTTCAGGGGAAGTTTTATAGAAAACCCGTAATCTATATTAGGGTTCTTGGTTAAAATTATTTAATTTGAATCAACTGAACAGATGATAATTACCACCTAACCCAAAGACCGGTCATAATGTTTGGTGGAGTATATTTTTTTCCAAATGTGTGTCAGACAGGTTGATGATAGAAAGATGCTGCTGATGCTGCTGCTGCTCAAAGCTAAAGAACCAGCCGGACAAGACTTCCATCTGAATAAGCAACTGTTCAGGGGAAGTTGTTGGTGTCTTTACAAGTTTTCAAAAGCTTCAAAAGTTTTTCAAAGAAAATGCTCACAAGTTTAGGGGAAGCTGAAGATTTCAAGTCAAATCCTTAAAAAAAAAGAAGATGATACAGAGAGCAGTCAGAGATCATGAAGTTTGAAGATCAACAATCAAGTTCTCCAAAGTTAGGAGGTTTTCAAAATTTACCCTCTAATTTTTGGAGATTCAAGACAATTACCGAAGATTCAGCAAGAACCAGTTCTTTCAAAAAACACAAGTCAATGAGAATCCTCCATCTCATTAACTTGTTCATTTCAAGAAGTTAAAGCTGATATTGATCAAGAGGAAGTCCCAAGTGCCTGTTATGAAACCCAATGAAGATTTCTGCGAAAAAAAATTTCATCAGCATCTTTGCCAGGCAGTCAAGAAGAAGACTTTCAAAGATTGAAGACATTTAATATCACAAGCCTAGGGGAAGATTGTAGAGGCTAGATTATGAGGCTTGTAATATTAAATAAGTTGAGCTGGGCTTAGAGGGTTTAACTAGATTAGTAGGCTAGTTTATGATTGGGCTTGGGTTTATTATTGGGTTTATGATCCAAAAGGGGCCCAATAGTAAACCCAATGGGGGTCTATATATAGACCACTTGACCTCCTCATTTAGAGAGCTTGGAGTTTACAATTTCCTGTGAGAGTTTCTGATTACGACTTTGAGAGGAGCCTCAAGGTGTTTACGATCGTAATCGTAATCAAGAGAGAGAAGAGTGTTTACGATTTCTGGTTTTGTACCCGACAAGTTTTCTTGTGTGCAAAGATCAAGTTTTTACGTTTAATCATCGTATTCTTCGTGTTTCTTCTCTTCTCTATCTTGAATCAATCATAAACGAGGATTCCGCACTCGTTTGTGATATCAATATCGTAATCAGAGAGGGGATAATAAGTATTATCCGAAGGGAACTCGAGGATGATACTTATTATCTAATGAAAAGACTTCCATAATACATAGTATCTGAAGGGAACTCGAAGATAATATGTATTATCTCAGGGGAAGTCCTTAGCTGAGGGGAAGTTATCAGCTAAGGGGAAGTTTTTAGAGGTCTTGGGTTCAGGGGAAGTTTTATAGAAAACCCGTAATCTATATTAGGGTTCTTGGTTAAAATTATTTAATTTGAATCAACTGAACAGATGATAATTACCACCTAACCCAAAGACCGGTCATAATGTTTGGTGGAGTATATTTTTTTCCAAATGTGTGTCAGACAGGTTGATGATAGAAAGATGCTGCTGATGCTGCTGCTGCTCAAAGCTAAAGAACCAGCCGGACAAGACTTCCATCTGAATAAGCAACTGTTCAGGGGAAGTTGTTGGTGTCTTTACAAGTTTTCAAAAGCTTCAAAAGTTTTTCAAAGAAAATGCTCACAAGTTTAGGGGAAGCTGAAGATTTCAAGTCAAATCCTTAAAAAAAAAGAAGATGATACAGAGAGCAGTCAGAGATCATGAAGTTTGAAGATCAACAATCAAGTTCTCCAAAGTTAGGAGGTTTTCAAAATTTACCCTCTAATTTTTGGAGATTCAAGACAATTACCGAAGATTCAGCAAGAACCAGTTCTTTCAAAAAACACAAGTCAATGAGAATCCTCCATCTCATTAACTTGTTCATTTCAAGAAGTTAAAGCTGATATTGATCAAGAGGAAGTCCCAAGTGCCTGTTATGAAACCCAATGAAGATTTCTGCGAAAAAAAATTTCATCAGCATCTTTGCCAGGCAGTCAAGAAGAAGACTTTCAAAGATTGAAGACATTTAATATCACAAGCCTAGGGGAAGATTGTAGAAGCTAGATTATGAGGCTTGTAATATTAAATAAGTTGAGCTAGGCTTAGAGGGTTTAACTAGATTAGTAGGCTAGTTTATGATTGGGCTTGGGTTTATTATTGGGTTTATGATCCAAAAGGGGCCCAATAGTAAACCCAATGGGGGTCTATATATAGACCACTTGACCTCCTCATTTAGAGAGCTTGGAGTTTACGATTTCCTGTGAGAGTTTCTGATTACGACTTTGAGAGGAGCCTCAAGGTGTTTACGATCGTAATCGTAATCAAGAGAGAGAAGAGTGTTTACGATTTCTGGTTTTGTACCCGACAAGTTTTCTTGTGTGCAAAGATCAAGTTTTTACGTTTAATCATCGTATACTTCGTGTTTCTTCTCTTCTCTATCTTGAATCAATCATAAACGAGGATTCCGCACTCGTTTGTGATATCAATATCGTGACTTGGTAGATTTTCTGGACCTACACATATGCGGTGAACCACCTGCGCAGCTGAATAGGCACTAGATCCGTGTAGCGCTCCAGTTGGTTCAAATAGCCTAGATTGATACCATCAACGCACCATGCAGGTAGCTCGGCATGGGCAAATAGCTGACGGAGCCGAAGGTGGCTTTCCCGCTTGCTGCCTCTCTGCAAGTATCTAACGTTAACCCTGAAATTCAAAAACATAATAATATTAGATGCAAAATTGTGAAAATTTAAGAAAATTTGAAGGAAATCGGGTCGGGCAGGACCAGTGTCAAGGGAGGCACGACCTATGTCAAGGGTCATACATTCCTTGTGTCCGGGTCGAACACATCATGTTCTGCAAAACGGGGGACGATTTGTGCCTAATGAGGCAGGACCCGTGTCGGGTTAGGCAGATGGGTCCGAAATGAGCAGATTTTTGACATTTACCAAATTCAAAAAAATTATATGGTTAGGTGCGGAATTTAGCGAAAATCAAAACCCCATTGTTGGGCCCGATGGGTCGTCGGCGCCGTTACACACATATACTTTGTCATGAACCAGCAGGGGAATAACCCTCTAATCAGAGTACTTTATTATGTAAAACATTTTTAAAAGGGACTAAGGCCCGTCTCCTACATGCACCGCTTTCACGCACATGGGCGGTCGTAACTAGAGTCAAGTTCACTATCCCGTATCTCATCGAATTCCGTGAAGTGATAAAATAATACAAACCCCAATCCCAACCAATACCTTTAGGTTGTAGTTAGAATGAAAGTCATTTTTGTTTATATAGACATGAAACTCATGAACGTATTACTTTGCATGGGATGCGAGTCACCGTTAGGATCATGCATCGTCCCCCAGTTGGGTGTCACAAGTCCGATTGATGAGCTTTCGACTCCTCAAATGTTCTGTAACACGCAAGGCACGTCTGTTCAAAAAGGTTAATAATACACTTTTAATTTAAAAGAGTTTTCACAAAGTTATCCGTATTTACCTTAAGGTAGTTACATAAATTCATTTTACTATTTTACCAATGGCTTGTTTTTTCTCAAGTGAGTGTAAGAATTTAACCAAACATAAGAGTGGTTTTAAATAATGTTTTAAACCGGTTTTAAAGTTGAACCGGAAAAGTTTTCAGGGCCGGTTCGACCAGTCGGTTCAACCGGTTAGGGGATTTTAATATATATTTTTACTAAAATACTAATAAACATATACACTCCAATAAAAATAGTTAAAATACAATTTTAATCCACTCAAAAATAATACCAAATAAGTATTACACAAGAAAATATAAGTTTTAAAGTTCACAAATAATAAAAAAAATAACAATAAAGTAAACACATATAATAAAAATAATTCAAAAAAATAAAAATAAGAAAACCGGTTGAACTAGACCGGTTTAACCGGGAAAAATCGGCAGGTCCGATTCTTGTAAGAAACCATAAAAAACCGGACATAAAAAACCGAAGACCCCCAAAATCCGATCAAACCGGTTTAACCGGCCGGTTCGACTTGGTTTTAGAACACTGGTGATGAACCACAAAATCACACCGTATGTAGATATGAAATTATAATTCAACTAGGAAAAAGCTATGTAATGAAGAATAATAGATGAATTGATTGTTTTATTGAAACTGCTATATGTGAGTACAATTTGGGAAAAACACACAGTGAATGTGTGATTTTTCCAGAACTGAAAGTTACATAACTGATGAATAAGTGAGCTATTTATAGGACTGCCAGCGTCGCATCTTCATAAGCTGGTTGGATGCACTTGCGTCTTGCCCATCCGCAACTGCATCACTTCCGGCTTTGTTCTTTATACGACACTTGCCCTTGAGGTCTTTATTATCGAAAATGTATCCGCTAAGCCACTTGCATGTCTAGCCTTGACCTATCCTCATCAAGTCCCCCTAGTCCATTGATTATTCGAGCAATAATTATTGGACTAGAGGTTTAAAAGTATTTTGCACTTCCGATAATTTTGGAAGATTTTATCGATCATCTTTATTAGGTCCCCATGTGTTTTAGACTTGTTACCTCATTAAAAACCTTGCTCGGAAAAACCCTGTGGGAAAAAACCGATGCTAAGGAAAAAAGAGTGTAACACTCATCTCTTCTTTGCGCTAATCATAGATTTCAAAGATCAAAAAATTTTCTCCATCTCTAACGATTTCATAGAACTGGTCATCAAGTCCCCCTAGTCCTTATGTTGTTTTGTAGAAATGACTAAGGACTAAGTTACAAAGATCATAATAGGAAATGCTTGTGAAGCAAGATCTAATGGATCATAAGACTTCATTTGTCTTTAAAACAGATCGCTTTTGCAAATGTAATCGTTACATTCTCACAAGGGTATTTAAAAGTTTTATTATAAAGAAACACTCCTGCAAGTGTATATAATAACTGACTTGTCAGGCGTGTTTTGCATGTTGAATTGTACTCGAGTACTTTTTGTACCCGCCGGTACACGTGTCGATTGGGGATTAATTTGAGGGGACAGTTTTCAGTTTTTTGTTTTGAATTTTTTAAATTCAAACGGTTATTTTGATCCAAAATTCTTGCCCCATATAAATATATACTTTCCCCTAATCTTTCATTCTCTACTTCTCTCATCTCCGTCGCTTCCTTTATTCTCCTTCGAGCCCTAATTCTCTATCGAGATTTCAGTTAAAGGTCAGTCGATTTCCTTTTTGCTTTTTACTGCATTTTTCATGGCATCTCCATCAGTTAGAGTTGATGATGATTCGAGTAAGCATAATATGCACATCTCGTTTTCATCTATGTCGCCTCACGACCTAGATGAAGTTATTGAGCGTTATAATGTGCCGCTTTCACTGAATCCAACCCTTCCGTTGCCGAAAACTCCAATTTACCCTTTCCAAGAGGGTAAAATTGGGGTTTACGTTGATATGTTCAAGCTTGGGAACTATCGTCTCCCTTTTACCAAGTTTCTCATGAGAGTTTTGATGTTTTTTAAGATCCATATTTCACAGATGCATATTCAGGGGTTTTCTCGTTTAAGCCATTTTGAGGCTACTTGTAGGGCTGTCAATGTATCACCAAGTGTCACACTTTTTAGGGCTTTTTATAGAATCACAATGGCTGGTGATTGGTACACCTTTGAGCGTAGGAGATCCATTAAGAGAATTAGTACTCATCTTCCACCGAACCCTCGTTCTTGGAAATCCAATTTTTTTTATATCGATGATCGATGTGTTCCTCTTCAAATGGAATGGAGAGATGTTGAGGATGTGGTTCATGACCCAAATCCACACGACGGTGATTACAGTCAGGAATCCTTTGATAAGTTAGTGTCTTGTGCAAGCCCTATTCGAGAACTTCCAGAAGCCATTCTTCTTCTTCGTAGAATGAGTAGGCTTTGGTTTACTCCTAAACTGTGGCCAATTCTGACGAATCATGGGAAGGGTAAGGAATTACCCTCTCATCATTTGCGATCCTGATTTTAAAATATCTTTTCAGTTTTTTAATAAACTCTTTTTCATTGTTTTGCAGAAATGGATCTCTTCGAAGCGATGCAATTGAATAGTTTCGATGATAGTGATCTAAGTGCAGAAGTTATGGAAGATGGGTCTATGCCGTTTCTTCGGCAAACTGCCAGCTCTTTCTTGGAGTACCGTCCTGAAGAAACGCATGTTGACCAAGTTGAATCGCAAATGGATGTGCAACCGGAAGTTGCCGATTCTGAAAAAACACAAGGAACTGAATCTATAAGTGGTGATGCTGCTGATACTGTGAAGATCACCAAGAGTGGTGATGGTGGAAGTGGTGAGATTACCCTCAAGGGTAAAAACAAGGAGATCATTGACGATCATGCTAATGTGACTTCGAAGGCACCATTACCACCCAAGGGAGGAAGCAAAATCAAAAGATCCGTAAAAGCAGTTGTTACAAAGGAAACAAGTGGTCTTGCAGTAACGAAAAGAAAATCTCCTCGTTGGAATTTGCAATCTTCCCCTCATGACTCCAAGGTAAACACTTCCAAAACTACTGAGATCACTTCCGATTCTACGGAGATTGTTGAAGTTAATGATCAACTGGGAGAGGGTGTGCAGACAACAATTGATGCTGTGGTAACCCCTCCTCCTACTGATGACTTTGATATTGATGATTATTTATTGAATTTACCTGATATGTCACAAGATCCAGGATGTTCTGACGTAAGTATTTTGCAGAAAGGTACCACCTTTTGATCACTTTGGCCAATTTAGCTCATGCATCCTCTTCTTCGCAGAAGGATGCTCCCAGTTTTTCTATTCCCACCTCTGAATGGTTGAAGAAGGAAATAGATTTGATAACTCTTAGAAGCAATACCGGTCGAAGTTTCGATTCCGTTGATGTGAATGCAGCCTTTGTCCCCCAATGGGAAGTTAAGAATGGTGACACTTGCACCGAGAGTCCAATTGCAAAGAAGATCGCCCTTCTTGGAAATACTCCCACTGACATTTTCAGTCTTCAACAAATCCCCAATGAGGCCTTTTCAGTCTTGCACCGAGAGTGGAGGAGTTAACCAAGAAGTTGTTGGCACATAAGGCATGTTTTGGTTCCATCAGCGATCAGGTGAAAATCAATGATTTGCATGCAAAGATCGAGCTTCTTACGACCAAGAATCGAAAGCTAATGTCACTTAAGCAAGAAGCGAAAAGGGATCTCAAGCAGGCACAAGATGATGCAATGGCTTTCAAGAGCCAGTTCCTGGATCATAAGAAAATTTTTGATGATCAAACCACCACCATGCTAGAGATCACTTCTCAATGTGATGCAAAAATCGAATCTGTCAACAAAGGTATAACGTGTATCCCTTTATTTTCGTAATTTCCCATTTGCACTGCATACTTTTTTTATCATTATTAACATATGCGCCTTCATTCCGTAAAGAAAATGTTGCCCTTGCTGAGACTGTTAAAGTATTGACCGAAGAAAGGGAGCAAATGCAGAAGGAACTAGCATCTGTGAAGGAAAGAAGCAAATGGTTGATTGAAGAAGGCTTTGATTTGGTAGCCAAGCGTGTGCATTCTGAAATGATCCCCATGACCCTTAAAGTTAACTCTGCTACTAATGACATAGGCTACAATGAAGGGATCAAATGCGGATTAGCACATGCTGTGAAGGGTGAAGCCAACTTCTTGTCCTTCAAAGAATTTGATCAGAAAGCCAGTGAGAAGTTGTTGAAGCAGCTAAATGCCTTAAAATCAATGACGTTCAATTCCATTGATAAAGTTTCGAAGTTGAGCCTGGATGACATAGAAGTAATGAGGGACATGCTGAAACCTATTTCGCTACCGAAAGGTCCTGCTCCCCCAAAGGCTGATGCTCCTTCGTCTTCAAAGGCAGATGCTTCTGATCCCACCGGTAATTAATCTTTTTATTCATCATGATCTTCTGCTAAACAATTTAATCGTTTCCCAAAGTCCACTTATGCTGTGGCATTAAACAATTTACTTTTGGTCTTGCACTTGACACTTTCTAGTACTTTTATGGATGTTATCGGAACTGCAACTATATGCAGTTTCGATTATATTAGCATATATGATGATGCATATGCATGTTTTCTTATCTACTTTCTTTCTTGAGTTTGGATATTTTATCTTCTTATGGTTCATAGGATATGAGTCATATTTGATTATATTTGCGATACGTCATTTGCGAACGAAGTGTATTATTGTTTGCACTTGCAGCTGCAAAATGTTAATAAGCAACCTTTTATGCATCGAATCGTTTATATACTTTATGATTCGATTCTTCACTTTCTCTTTTAAACTTGTGAAATATTTCCTTACAAGCTTTTGAGCAACTTCCTGAGTTCTCCTTCACAAGTACTTTGATAAGATTCTAATAAAATCATTAACTTTTTTAAAGAAGGCTGCCACATGTGTTTCCCCCCTATCAGATGCGTCCACCTTCAAAGGGTTTTAACAACATGATGTCAATACCACTTTTTAAGTTAAGTATTTTTTATTTCGAATACAAATCTTTTACTTGTGGTATATGAAGTCCTTACATCTTTTGGTAAGGCTCAGTTGATCTTTTTTCTTTGAATGATCAACTCACAATACAACTTCATAATATTAATTATTCAGCAACACTTGTGACCCTCGGAGAGCTTAAGTTAGATCTTTTGTTAATCATCATAGCATACCTTTATCCACTTAAGTTTGGCCATCTCTCCTTTGGGCTTTTGTTAGCAACCAATGTGCTAACAAGGAGTCCGGCTTGATCACCTCTTCCCAGCATGCACTCTTTTAATTACTTAGTGAGACAGTTGAGGACAAGAAAAGCATTTTCACTTTGTCTTGTGTTACCCTTTACAAATAAAGAGATAACAGCGATACTGCATTAAAGTATTGGTATGTAATACTTTTTTTTTTTACAATGCACCCGCTAATGACTCATGAACCATGTCATAAAATGTAAATCATATCGCATGTGAATTTTGTATTATTCGAAGAGATCACTTGTGTAGCATATGCATGTGTTTATTTACACAGCATTTTTAAGCAAACATTCATACTTAGTATTTTGCATAAAAATGATCAAGCATTTGTATAATCTTTTCATATAAAATGAAATAAGTATCTTCATAGATCTTTGTAAGTACTAGAAGCAAAAGTATCTTATTCCTTATCAAACTTATTACAAGATCATAAATGCATAAACAAGAACATAAAGATCAATATTTTCCAATTTTCACTTAAAGTTTTGCATTTGCAACTTCACATATAACATTTGCGAAGATGAACTCCATTCCAAGCTCGCACTAGTTCAGTTCCATCAAGCTACTGGAGTATGTAAGACCCATTTCCGATCGCTTTTTTGATTATATAAGGTCCCTCCCATTTGGGAGACATTTTTCCAAGCGGAAGTGCTCTGCTCACTTCATTGCTTCTTAGCACATATTCTCCTTCCTTATACTGTTGGGTCTTAACTTTGGCGTTATAATATTTTGCCATTTCTTTTTTGTATCTGCTTTCACGTATAGCCGTGATTTCTCTTCGCTCTTCCAAAAGATCCAGATTGGTTCTTAATTCTTCATCATTATCCGTCACTTGTACCTGCAAACGATGACTGGGTATTCCGATTTCAGCCGGAATGACAGCTTCAGTTCCATATACAAGACTAAATGGTGTTTCACCATTGCTAGTTTTAGGCATGGTCCGATGCGCCCACAAGACATGTGGCAATTCATCGACC
>JBCNJP010007223.1:0-24530 GCA_039602395.1 Deinandra increscens subsp. villosa | reverse complement strand
ATGTATTCATTATCATCCTCTAAAAGACCAAGCTTGTAGCAAGCATCTCTAAATGAAGCATGTTCAATTCCATTAACGGTCCTAATCTCTTTAAATGTTCTTAGACCTTTAACTTTATTAAGGAGAATTCTTAAAAAGTAGGTGAAACGGAATGACATCTTCCAATTGAGATACCCTTCTTTCTTTGGTTTCCAACATCTCTTTGCGGACTTCCAAACAAATTTTAAAGGACACTGAACATATTTAATATTTCTAGCATGTGTATACATTTCATTACACTTCATCCAAGACAAAAGAATTGGGGAACATACCGAAGCTTTTTCAATTACATCATCAATATCATCTTCTTCACCATACACAACCTGTTGTTGGTCTGGTAGATGAAAAGGAAACCTGGTAACAGAAGGATATCTATACTTTACTTCATTGGAGAAGATATTCCATGAAGCCTCACATGTAGATACGTATCTACAATCATAATAAAGCAAAATTTCATCAACAGGTTTAACAGGTTGATCTCCATTTTGACATTGGTCTAACTTCAATGTTGTTTTATCTGGACCTTTGTTGATATACTTGAAAAGATATTTGATTGCGTTGCCCTTGTTGCACCATTCAATATTTATATGTGCTTGGTATCTTTTTAACAAGAACGGGTTATACGGAACAACGTATCTCGAATCTAATTCTACACCGGATTTAAAAATAGTAGGACCATTACGTCTCCTTCTATATAAAGGATATCCATCTTCATCTGTTGTAGTTATTTCTCGAAATTTCTTAGGAAAATTTTTGGAGCACTCGTCTTTTACCATGCATGGGGATTTCATATTATGAGGACCACATGGTCCGTAAATCATGAAATCTTTGACCAATATGTATAATTTCGGATCTTCTTTAGGATCAGGGATCTCCGCGGATATGACACGATCAATATGCTCAGGGTCGGTAGTTTTGCACCAGGATGCAAAAATAAACATATGTGCGAATGAGGCAATCCACGTTTTTAAAATTCGATAGTATGGACCACTGAAAATTGAATTTTTTTTAAAGAGAATTAGATATAAATGTGAAATAATAACATAAAAAAGTTATAACTTAATATACCTTCTTGAACTTTGCCGAATATTAACTTGTATTTTATGTCTTTCATTAAGGAATCAAGCTTGATTTTAAACAACCGACATAAAATGTCAGGATGATCCTCGGCACTGATAGTTTTGTCCTTAAGACATCTTCTAATTTCAAGCCATCTAGGATTGCATGTTATGGTTATAAAAAGATCCGGATAACCAAACCATTTGCACAATGCCATAGCATTTAAAAAATTTTGCAACATAAAACGTGCCACACTTGTAAAAGAAGACGGTAGTATAATACGTTTCCCAGTAGAGGACAGATCTGTATTTCTGTCATTTTTAATAGCGTTAAGATTTAGTAATGTCTCACTTCTTAATTTAGACTACTTGTCACGTATAAACCCTAATCATTCACTCTCAATCATGGTATAAGCCTCCACTAAGAATTGTTGATAAAGTCATCAAGAATTCAAAATCAATGAAATTTTTTTGACCCTGTCTTGATTACGTAAAGCAAAAAATTCCCTCATAGTGAATGTCTTTCGAACACTGTTTTCCAAACTTGTTACATTTTTGTGAGGGATATTAATTTGGTAGTCATCATCTCCGTGAGGAAACGCAAGTGAATACTAAAGGGGTAGATACGAATGATGTAATTCACTTATACGTTCCCTCAGGCCTGATTACTGAGTAACAATTATGTCACGATGCTCAACTAAATTACAAATATCTCCAACAATTAACACAACAACTTTAGATGCCGTAGGTAAGTTGTATGTCCTTGCATCTTTTTTCCTGCTACTTATAATATGTAGCTTTAGCTCCGAATTAGGATTCTCTGACAAACTGTCTCTCGCCATTCTGTAACTTTTCACCAACACATTTTCTTTATGTAACATGTCATTTATTTCCTTGATAAGTTGCAATTCTAATGCTTGAGGTGGTTCTTTCGACCTGTTTTGCAATTGGAATGAAAGTTGAAGAGGAGTTTGGTTATTTATGTAATTTATACTTGTAACATTTGCAAATTACCCGATTAAGAAATCCGACCCGTTTCCGATATCCATGCCAAGGTCATGCCCGGTCGTAATAAATCTCAACGCATATATATATATATATATATATATATATATTTATATATATATATATATTAATGATTAAAATATATTTACGTTACGTTTTTATTTGGATGGGAATGTTCCACACGTATTTATTATTTGGTCGAGTCTAAATACACCCAACTATCACCAATGAACCATTCAACATCAAACACTATTTTTATGAAGGTTTTCTTGTATGGACATTCAATTCTTTTTATTTCGGGTTTATACCCGGTATACCCGAAAATACCCTGTTTTTATCAAGACGACTATATAAGTATCCGTTTAACTAAAACCTTCAACTCATTTGTGGTTATATTATTTTAACAGAACTTCTTGGCTTACCCATCCAACGTTTAATTTGATAAGGAAAAGAAAATTTATGAAGGCAAGAGTTTACTTCCTTTCTCATGAGGTCATCTTTGCCTAACTCAATTTGAGAAAGGACCACCTAGATCATCACCCTCCTTACATCCACATCAACCTTAATTACCTTTACTGTCAAGTTCTGCATCGAGCCAAAATAGATTAACCAACTTGTAATAAAAACAACTTACAACCATAAATCACATTTGAGACTTTCCTCTTTGGCTTCCCCTCCACCCTTGACCGATTTTACTCTCTAAATTAGGGGATCAAGAGTTGAAATTTGCATACCACAAACATCACTAGGAGCCCTCTCATTCACGTTTCCTGCCTCAGCTCCTAACCTTCAAAAAGAAAAAAAATCACATTTCAAACCCATGTACACATACTAGTTCACGGCTCATGAAAATCCTCCGAAAAATACCCCTTGAAACCTCACATGTCATCACCTTCACCCACAGTTTTGAACTCAATAGCACCCAACTTCTCTATGGACACCGTTAAGTTGGCATAAACCCTCCATTATTGCCTCTCATTCATGTCATAAGCAGCGACAAGAACAGCCCGTTTCCTCACATAAAATCATACCGAAAAACCCACTTTTTGACCCTTATTTCTCCACTGTTTTCACTGTCCCGATACAGCAGCAACTCAACAGCCTTTTCGATTCGAATCTCAGCCCATGGACACTCGCATTACATGTATATAAGTCACCTCTCAACGCCTCTTCGTTTCGGTTACAATACAGCCCCGAAAACACCTCCGTTCGGACCCATTTCAACACCGAAAAATCACCGTTTCGTGTTGTTATTTTCACTGTTTTTGGCAGCAACCATCGGAACGTTTTCGGGTACTTACGAGCCATATTCAAGCATATATCCGGGTGTTTCAGGTGCCTCTCAAGTCTCGTTGGTCCCTCCTACCTTCCCGTCACTCCTTTTCGTGAGAACACACTCCCTTGTTTCATCTTTTTATCACTTACTTAACTTAAGTTTTAATAATGGTTCAACTTGGTGATATGTTGTTGTTATATGGTTTAGATATTAAAAAAAATTGTTAAAGTATGTTTATAAAACACATAAAAATGGTTAAGCTAGTCTAAAGAATTAGTTTGACTTTATATTGACCTTAAACCATGCACTATATTTAACTTCAGAATCTAGACAGAATGTTGGGCTGACTTTAGGAGGCTATATCTTGGTCATAACAAACCGAAACTGAACAAACTCAAACTCCACGATTAAGTTCGTCGAGTTAGCTTTCAAACGGTAGTTTACTCATGTCATAACTCAACCCGAGGACTTCACAACAGTCCCTATAAGACAGATGCGTGTTTCAGCACCTCCTGTCTTGTGAGGCTGTTTTGAGCAAGTTCCTAGCTTTTTCATAAGATGCATTCTAAAGAAAAGTTGTTCGGGATATGTTAAACTAGCAACCTGTAAGTTTTGGTGATTTTTGGAAGACGTTTGGTATTTTAAAATTGCACCTTAAGTTACAGCCCGCAAGCTGTCAAAATTCTAAAAGTAGTGCACTAAACTAAAAACCAATTTTCGCACATCCATTTGGCAAAACTCTAACTCCCGACCAAACTCCGAAACTTAACACCTTATCTTTTCTACAATAGGACCAAATTCGTGACCTTTGAATCGTTCTATTTGCGAGGCTCATTTCGACCAATCCAATGTGAGTATTCATAGCCCCTCTTTCATTTCAATATTTTGGGGTGCAACATGTATCAGTATTCAAAACCCTAAACTCTTTATTATGCAAAATTCTATGCTATTCTATGTGCTCTATGTGTTATATTCTATTGTGTGATACTTGTTGGATTCTATGTGTGGATATTCGCTAATCGCTAATCGCATGTGTACCATTAACCATCGAGCCGTGGCAACAATGATAGATCTATTGGCTGACGACCCACCTGGCCTGCCTTGGCTTGGGCGCCGGGTGATTGCTCCCTTACTGTCTAGGCTTGGTGCACATCACTTATATGACTTGTTGATCATGATTTGGATTGAACACTTGAATCACTGAATCGCAATGCTTTAATCTATGTAGTACACTAAACCTATGTTTACTCACCAACTATTCATAGTTGACCTTTATTTTATACATGTTGCAGGTTATGCAGTTTGATGATGTTTTACCATGACTGATGACACCATAGGATCGCATGCGGACTTAGTGTGACCTAATTAAACAAGTTAATTTGTTTCATTGTTGTGGAATCATATCATGTTTTGTATTAATTACTTATATTATATGAAATGGGTTGATTAAGAATATCGCAACATTAATTAGTGTTGTGTGCATCTGGACAATCATCGCGCCCCGATGTATTCCGCCGTCGGTTGGGGTGTGACAATACTATTAATATTTAACTATGAAAATAAGGTGTACATACTTGAACACTTGTTGTCTGTTAAAACCCTCATTGTCGGTATCGTAAATGTATGATTGAGAGAATTTTGGAGGTTCACCATCTTGGGGGAACAAACTTTCAATGAAATGGTAATTTTGTCCATTTAATCTGAAAACAAATAGAGTTTCCATTATTGATAGATTTATCAACCTTTCCACCCATTAAAGTGAAAGAAACACATAGAGTTGTATTTACGAATATTCTTCAAAAACTACTTGCTCTTCTCATTTGAAAATGAGAATAAGTCCTTATAACGTGCTGGTGGTTCCGTCAAGTCCAGATGCTGTACCTTACCATATCCATAACAAATAGAAGTTGTTCTACCTAACACTGTTTCATCTTTTCATAATTTCGCTTTATAAACATCGCATGTAATGAGTTGATCACCATGATCCAAAAAATCCCGTTGAAAAGTTAGTTTAAAAATTAGGAATATATTAACAAAGAAAATTATTTATAAATCCAATTATTGAGTAAGGTACTAAACATATACCTTTAGATACCTTCAAATTAATTTTTGTTACTTGTTCATCATTTACAAATTCTTCTGATGTTAAATCGATCATTGGAATTGGAGAATTATTAAATTTTCGTGAATTTAAGGTATGCTTCCCAGAAGACAACACAGACATGTGAGAAATTTGGGTTAGTAATCATCTGGTTGTAGAAGTGCTTGAATTGGTATGATGAATGGATAGTGTAGAACTCGATGAAGGTGTAAAAGAATTTGATTTATTATGAACTGCAAATGTAAAATGTTTTAGAAAGGTGACTTTAGTAACGAAATGATAATGTTAAATTGCTAATAAATAATTATATTGTCAATGTTAACATAGAAGATCATTATAGTACCATTTCTAATGTTTGGTGTTGATGTCCTCGTATTTTAGACTGTGGAAGAATTGGTTCGCTTTAAAGACAATCCTAAAAAGTTATAACGGGAATATGTAATATAATTAAAAATTGTATAAATGAGCGTGAAATATTTTTAAATGAATTGTATAAACAAATAAAAATATTATGAAAAAATAAACGTAAAAGACATAGGATACTAAGCATCTGAAATGTAACACGACGAACTACGAATATATTCAGTATTCCTCTGTATTGTAGCTCGTGAGATAATGTTGTCATTATTTTCTTTTCCAGTAGAATTATTATGTGTAAGAACTAAAATTTTTATTATTATTATTAGTATCAGTAATTATTGATAGTATCTTATTTAGGTTACAATAAAAATATAATATGTAACATGTGTAGTAAAATTATAAGATTTCATTACAATACTAATAGTATGCATTTAAAACGATGAAGTTTAACAAAAACTATAATCAAACCATGTGATACCACTCTGCCTGGAATTATGTTGTTCGTTGATGATGCGGGGATATTGCTTGAAAGCATACAGAAAACTATAAAATTATGATACGGTATTAGATTAAAACGGTGTTGTAACATACATGTATTATTAACACACTAAAAAGGTTGAAGTAATATACCATTTGAAATATCAGAAAGGGGAGTTTGATTTGTAATAGTTGATGTCAAAGTCATTCGATTATCGTTCAATTATGCAAGAAATAGATGAGGGACTGTGAAAAAATTTACGTTTTGAAGAATATGTGTATAAGAATCAGTATGAATGTAAAAAAAGAAGAAGAAAACTGTCAAGAACAGATTATATACTACTTGAAACATTGTTGATGTTATGTTCTTGAATTGATAATAGACGTTGATGACATTCTTTGCTGGATCGTTACGTTTTTCTCATTCAAAATGGCTTTTCTATTCTGTCGGTTTTCTTTTCCACTTTCATTGTTGTTCATTGTGTTTTTGTAAAGCTCTCAATCATGAAAAAATAATGTGATAATGAATAAATGAAATAAAGGAATATTTAAAGTTATTGTTGGTAATTAATTCCCGAAAATATGGAATTAATTTACTTTCCAAAAAATGAATTTTGAACAAATTAGGTCCAAAAAATGAAATTTGAATTTACTTTCCGACAATATTGTGGACTTGGATGAAAAATCGAAACTTCCAAAAAATTTTGGGGTAGTGGCGCAAAATTTTGGTTGTATTTTTGGATTTTTCAAACTTTCCAAATAGCCATTAATATGAACTTTGAAAATTAAGATTTCAATTTTTTTGTTGGATGAAATACCAAATTTCTTTTTGGTAGGCATATAACCAAAAATAGTGCTAAAACAATCTAAAATTAAGATAATTTTAATGTAGATTTGAATTTATTGTAATTTAAATTACATGATTTGGGCAACTTCCATTGTGGTGTAGTGGTAGAAACCTGTGTTCTCTACTTGAGACACAGTTCTATTCTTACGGGCAGCACTTTAAAAGGGACATTAGTGATGAGTGGAGACTTGGGGCTGAAAGGTCACAAATTATTCCCTGAGCTCCCAGGTTTTACAACCCGGCCGCTCGCGGAGGTGGATTTTCCCTAGAATGAGCTCAACTGGTGTACGATTGTCCCCAGGTTTTCCGGGGTATTCGTTGGCCGTTGAAAAAAGAAAATTACATGATTTGGTGTCAAAGATTTGGTAAGCATTTACATATTTACTAAAAATATGACGAATTAATATACAAAATATTAATGGTTGATTTTAAAATTAAAGAAGCTATTTGAAAATTCAAATTATTATAATTGATTTTCCAGATATGCAACTTGAACACAAACTTAAATTATCATAATTTAAAATTTATGATTGAGTTTATTGTGAGAAGTTTAGTTTGGATAAGAAGGAATCATAGCATTAGATCTTCAATTAAATGAAGATCTATGGTCCAAAATTCCCTCTTGTAGAATTAGAGAGCAAAAATAAAGAAAACAATAGATCGAAGGGTATTTTTGATTTTTTATCAAATTCCTCCTATTTTTTAAACATTCATAACTCTTAGATACGACATTATTTTTTTAAAAAATTTGCACCATAAAAACCTGTGTTTTTTTATTTTTAAAACGCGTACAGTGTTGTTATATATAAAATTAATTTTTTTTTACTCTTTTGATTGTATCAAAATGTTCAAATCATTGTGTCATTGTGTCAACATGTTTAGATAATTGTGTCATATTGGGTCAAAAATGTTCAGATCATTGTGTTATATTGTGTCAAAATGTTCAGATCATTGTTTTATATGTTGCCAAAAGCCGAAATAGTATTTAATTTTATATATAGCAACACTATATATACCTTTGACACGACGACACAATGACACAATGATCTGAACATTTTGACACAATGACACAATGATCTGAACATTGTGTCAAAAATCGAATGAGTAATTTTTTTTTTCATTTTTTATATACCAACACTATATGCATCTTCAAGATAAAAAATGCTTGTTTTTATTGTGTATTTTTTTAAAAAAATAATGTCGTATGTGAAAATTATGAATGTTTAAAAAAAATGGGGGAAGTAGATAAAAAATCAACAAAAGTGGCTAAAACTAAAATACCCCCTTCCTTTTTTATTAGATCAAGATCCAATGGCTGAAAATCATTCTTATCCTTCTTACCCAAAACAAATTTCTCATTTGATCCTCTCCCTTGGTGTCAAATAACTCATTATCTGATTTAAAAAAATAAGTCTGGTTTTTTGAAAAAATTGGCACAATTATGATATTTAATAGGCATATTTACCAAAAATAGTGGGTTAATAAACAACTCTTTAAGAAGATAAATGTAAAGTTTCATATTAGATGCATACTTCAAAGTGAATGTAAAGTATCATATTGCAAATTTACATAAACATCCGACTGCAATTCAAAAGATTATGAGAAATTTAGAATGAATTGCAGACATAAAAAAAGAACTTAATGAAAATTACATAAATGGATAATAACAAATCTTAAGGACAAATTGAGTACGTGAAGGATTAAACAGGCTAATCAGAGCTAAAAAGGGGTATGAATTTCCGATTAAAAAGCAGCATGATGAGATAATTAAAATTACAGTAAAGGAATTTACAGAACATGAAGACGCTATAGTGAAAAAAAAAGGGGGAAGTAAACACTTGGAGTCCAGGTGTGATGGCTGCTTACCTGTAGCATGTTTATATTACTTTGTGCCTTGCATGGTGCTTTACTTTTTCAATATGTATGGCCTATGCACATGGGCTATGGATCTCTTGTAATCATCCGGTTCATGCTGGATTTTTAGTTTTAATGTTTCATTGTCCAAAAAAAAAAGTAAACACGTGGAGTCCAGTTGTATATAAAATTATAACCCGACACATATTTCGACCTTTCAAAAAAAGCTAAACCCGGAACAAATCTAGTTCGAAACCACGCGGAAGCTACTTAACCGGAAAGACGTAACCATTGTAGAAAATCAGTGATTATTAATTTTTGAATAATAAACAATATATATATATATATATATATATATATATATATATATATATATATATAGGGATAGGATCTTTTGAAAACCAATAAATATTATGAGAACCGCGAGAACAGATATGAGCCACACATTTTAACCATCTTTTAAAATGAATGGTCTAGATTAATTTGAATTTATTTAAATTAAAATTAAATTTAAAAATCTATTAAATATCTACTTTCCCCCATTAATTTTATATTGTTAATAACTTTTTATACGATAATAATTTTATAAAAAAAATTGCACCATTAAATAGGACGTTTTTTTATCTTTAATTTGGTTATAGTCTCGTTATTTTTTTTATATAAAAAATTTTTCCGTAGTTTTTTTTAATGTATTTTGTTACATGTATGTAACGAACAATTACATATGTGTAGCCAATAAATACATATGTGTAACGAACAGTTACACGTATGTAAAATGTTAAAAAAATATAGAATTTAAATTTCTTTCTCATTGATCAGTATATCATATTTTTTTCTCTCTCATTTTCCGTAAACACATTATCTATCAGGTAAATGCCTAAACATATTTTTCGCAAACAAATTTTCTTGCTACAACCACGTAGCTGGTTCTTACAAACCTGAAGCATTGTGTAACAAAAATGTAAACAAGTATTTACATGGTTGCATGCTCGTAGGCATCTGTTACATGGTTGTTGTTGTCTAGATTGCATGATCGTAGGCATCTATTACATAGTTGTGCCTTCTTACATATACGTTACATTTTCATAACAGAGTATTACCAACTAGTAGTAACAGGTTACCACCTGTCAAAACCTTAAACCATGATAATAGTAGCACCAAAACAATACCAAGATCTAATTTTTTTTTTTTGCAAGAACCAAAAACAACATAAAAAAGGATATCAAAATTATAAACAACAAGATCTCAAAATTATCAACTTTTTGAATGCATGTTGTTACATGTATGCAACGAACAGTTACGTATGGGTAACAAACAGTTACATATATGTTTTTACACTAATAAAAGGGTGTATTAGGTTATTGCTACATAAATGCACACAATGTTACACACTTGTATCATGGTCTTGCTACATGAATGCAGCGAGTTCTTACATACTTGAAGCATGTGTAACAAACATGTAAACATGTTTTTACACTAATAAAAGGGTGTAGGTTGTTATTAAACTGGTGCAAACGTTCTTACACGTAAGAGTCAGTAAGAAAAAAAAATGAAAAAGGGATCGGTAATGAGGAAATCCAAGAATATCGAATTAAATGGTGTATAAAAGAAGTAAAAGAAATGTTCAATCTCACGAACTATCAGGTATAGTTAAACTATGATTGAATCGTGTTCCATATATGTTACATATCACTGCACGCTCGTAGGTATATATTACATGATTGTTAATATATTGCATGCTCGTATGTATTTGTTACATGGTTGCATCTTGTTACATATATTTACCTATTCACTAATAGAAACTTACTAACAAGTAGTAAAATATTACTGTGTTGCATGTGCATATAATGTTACACACTTGTATCAGGTTATTGCTACACTAATGCAGTGAGTTCTTACAAACGTGAAGCGTGGTGTAACAAACATGTAAATAGGTTTTTACACTAATAAAAGGGTCTTTAGGTTGTTGTTAAATTGGTGCAAACGTACTTACACATAGGAGTCCATAAGAATAATATGAAAAAAGGATTGGTAATGAGGAAATCCAAGAATATCGAATTAAATGGTGTATAAAAGAAGTAAAAGAAATGTTCAATCTCACGAACTATCAGGTATAGTTAAAGTATGATTGAATCGTGTTCCATATATGTTACATATCACTGCACGGTCGTAGGTATATATTACATGATTGTTAATATATTGCATGCTCGTATGTATTTGTTACATGGTTGCATCTTGTTACATATATTTACCTATTCACTATAGAAACTTACTAACAAGTAGTAAAATATTACTGTGTTGCATGTGCATATAATGTTACACACTTGTATCAGGTTATTGCTACACTAATGCAGTGAGTTCTTACAAACGTGAAGCGTGGTGTAACAAACATGTAAATAGGTTTTTACACTAATAAAAGGGTCTTTAGGTTGTTGTTAAATTGGTGCAAACGTACTTACACATAGGAGTCCATAAGAATAATATGAAAAACGGATTGGTAATGAGAAAATCCAAGAATACAAAATTAAAGGGTGTATAAAATAAGCAAAATAAAAGTTCAATCTCATCGAACAATCACGTATCGAACAATCACGTATGGTTAAAACATAAATGAATCTTGTTCCATAGATGTTACATATCGCTGCATCCTCGTAGGCATATGTTGCATGGTTGTTAATGTCTATATTCCATGCATGTAGACATTTATTATTTTTTTAAATAAACATTTAAAAAAACTTACAGAAATAAAAAAAGTAAAAAAATATATTTTAAAAAAATATAAAAAGTAAATTAAAAACACTAATAAGAAGTTTTAAAAAAATTAATTATAATAGTAAAAAAAGTTTTAAAAAATGTTTAACAAAAGTAAAAAAAAATTATTCAAAAACATAAAAATAAGTAAGAAAAAGTATAAAATAAAAATATTACATTAAAAACATAAAAAGTAAATTAAAAAAACTAGTAAAAAGGTTTTTAAAAAAATAATTTAAGAAGTAAAAAAAGTTATTTAATACGTAAAAAATTAAAAGTTAATAAAAAGTTTTAAAAAATGTTTAAATAAAAAATGTAAAAAGTAAATTAATAAAAACTAATAAAAAGTTTTTAAAAAATAAATTAAAATAGTAAAAAAAATAATTAAAAAGTTTATAATTTTTTTTAATAAAAGTAAAAAAAAAGTTATTCAAAAAACATAAAAAAATAAGTAAGGAAAAATAAAAAAAATGTATCATATTAAATACATAAAATAGTAAATGAAAAAAACTAGATTTTTTTTAAAAAAAAATATTTATAAAGTAAAAAAATAGTTTTATAAAAAAAAGTAAAAAAAGTCATTAAACCGTAAAAAATGATGAGTTTGTAAAAAGTTTTAAAAATTGTTATAAAAATAAAAATGAAAACGTTTAAAAAAGTTAAGAAAAGTTAGAAAACAATAAAAAATAAGTTTAAAAAATATATTAAAAAAAACGTAATAAAAACATAAAGGAAAGTATTTAAAAATATTTAAACAAATTAATCTTTACTAATCTAGATAGTAATAGTTAGAGTATTCTAATAGTTAATAATATTTTAAAAGAGTTTTGTCTTTTAGTTATATGGGTTAAAGACTTAATTGCCCTTTTGTATTAAAATAAATAAAATAGGTTAGATTCCAAATGTGTGGCTAGTAAGTGTTCTCATGGTTCTCACAATAATAAAAAGTTCTCAAATGATCCTAATCCTATATATATATATATATATATATATATATATATATATATATATATATATATATATAAACTGCATAGTTATTAAAAAAGTCAAAATAAGTTATCTATTTGCAGGGGCGGAACTAGAAAACTTTTTGAGGAGGTCCACAAAATTTTTTTCTTTTACGGAGTCACTACTTTTAGATATTTCAGTTTAATAGAAACATATATAAAGAAATTTGGTCTGGATCGGATTGTCACATAAGTAAATACGACAAAAAATATATATATATATCGTCATTAGAATTT
Source organism: Deinandra increscens subsp. villosa (assembly GCA_039602395.1). Classification (NCBI taxonomy): domain Eukaryota; kingdom Viridiplantae; phylum Streptophyta; class Magnoliopsida; order Asterales; family Asteraceae; genus Deinandra; species Deinandra increscens. The sequence continues at coordinate 11,518 of JBCNJP010007223.1, read as the reverse complement.
AAATAAGGAAAATTGGATTTTAACAGGGGATTAGAATCGGCGCGCGAGAACAGGAACGGAGCCAAGCTGGAGAGGTCGTAACAGAGGATTAGAATCGGCTTCATTGTGATTTTCAATTTTATTATGAGGCGCAAATTCCATTATTTTATTCAATTTACATAAATCAAGAAGTTTCACTTTATAAATAAAACAATTTTGAATGTATATATTTTTTAATCGAGAGATAAAGGGGTTTTATTAATCATCATTTAATTGCATTAAATACAATTAATTACATCATTTAATTGCACTAATTAAAGGCAAATCAAAAATTGATAAAAATAAGCACACCACCAGCCTTGAACCTCTGACCTTTCACAATAAGCTTCACGACCTTACCATTAAGCTGAAGATGAGCTTTGTTTCTTTTTTACAAAACTAAATATTTAATAGCTCCTTATCATAAAAAAAAGAAAAAGAAAAAAAAACGTTCATATAATTTTCGCTTTACGTACGAAGTTGAGGGGGTCCACGGGGACCCTCTGGGCCTATTATAGGTCCGCCCCTGTCTATTTGTGTTAATATGGTAAATGGTAAATGGTAAATGGTATTATAAGCATTACTTTAAAAGTGTATGTATTATTTGAAGCACTAAAACATTTGATTTAAATAGAATCTTTATGGCTTATTACCGGAAGAGGCATCCCTCTATTTTGAATCTGAAATGTTTTTTTCTAAATACACCTTAGAAACATTTATCTTTTTTTTTTAATAGCAAAGAGTTTCATTAAAAAACTACCACTAGCAAGATACTAGTGGAGAAAACATTACATAGTACACTTAAAAAAAATAAATTACAGTCAGTACAAAGGATCACGCTTCCATTCGTTCCAATCTAAATCTAAAATTTTTTGCACGATAAGTTAACCAAAGGAAAGTTTCGGATTTGATATCCTCGAAAATTCTTCCCGGATGCGTATTTCGGCCTTCAAATTCTTTCCCGTTTCTGGCTTTCCAAAGTTCCCAAACCGTTCCAGCGATGATTTCTTTGAGGGTTTTGCTGAGTTTGGTGTCGGGGCCTAGAATGGAGGCTTGGCTGTATGCTTGGCTTATGGTAGCTGGGGATGATATATGGTGTTTGGTCCAGGAGGATACGAGATCCCAGGTTTTTGAGGCAGTGATGCATTCGAATTGGAGGTGAGATGATGATTCGTTGGTGGAAGAGCACCAGGTGCAAGAGGAGTATTGAAGAATGATACCTCGCTTTTGAAGTTCCATTTTGACTGGTATTCGGTTTAGAGCCGTTTTCCAAACGAAGATATCGACTTTTCTAGGAATCCAGCCAGACCATTGATGTTTGAAACAGAAGTCTCCCCAAGAATGTTCTAGTCTTCTGCGGATGTTTCCTGTGGAGAATTGAAGGCTGTTGCATCCGAGCTAGACCCATCTATCATTGTCGGGAGAGAAACAGACGGGCTATAGAATGGAGAAGAGTTGTGACAGTGAGTGTAGTTGGGAGGGGGAAGAGGGTTGAGATTTCCAGTTCCATCTCAGATAAGTCGTGCCGGTGTCGGTGAGTAGGATTCTGTCGTTTACAAGACATGATTTGGATTTCTCGATAAGATACAGATTTAGGAACATCGATTTGAGGTTAGTGTGGGTTAGCCAATTGTCATGCCAGAACGTAACAGATGCTTCAATTCCCGGTGTTGCTTTGATGTCGTCCCAGAATTGGATTCCTTCGTCCGCAAGGTCTATGAAAACGTTGGTGATTGGTTTCCAGTATCCGGGGATGGATTTTCGTAGGGGAAGAATATCGTGTGATCTGTTAGAGGAATGAATGGCTTTTATGACGGAGACCCATAGGGCGGATTTTTCAGTTTTGAATCTCGAACCCCATTTGGAAATGAGGGCAAGAATGGTAGCCCTAAGGCTACCAATGCTAAGCCCTCCGCATAGCTTGGGGGCCATGATTCTCTTCCATGCTACCCATAGAATTTTTTTGTGTGACGACGAGTTTCCCCAAAAGAAGTTTTTGCATAGGCGTTCAAGTTCTAGAATGATGCAGGTAGGGGCACGAAAAAGGGATAAAAAATACGATGGGAGGGAGCCCAGAACCGACTTGATGAGAACCGCTTTTCCGCCTTGAGAGAGGATTGTCGATTTCCAGGAGTTTAGTCTAGATTTCAATTTTTGCACGATTGGTTCCCAGTGTTTTTTGAGACGCATGTTTGTCCGATGGGGATGCCTAGATAAGAGAAAAGTAGCTTGTCCACTTTGCATTGAAGGATGGTAGCCATGGATTCCATATGTTGTTGGTTGACTCCATTTCCGAACAAGCGACATTTCTCATAATTAATTTTGAGACCTGAAGAAATATGGAAGCATCTTAAAAAGCGAGCAAGATATCTACAGTTCTATTTGCGCCACTCACCAAGGAAGATGACATCATCGGCATAGAGAAGGTGGGACAGAGTGGGGCCTTCAGCAGGCAATTGGATGTCGGTGAATAACCCAGAAAGAGTTGCCTTTTCAGAGACGATGTGTAAGGCTTCCATGGCGATTATGAAGAGGAAAGGAGATAGTGGGTCTCCTTGTTTTACCCCCCTTTGGATTTGGAATTCTTGGGTGGGTGAGCCGTTGAAAAGAATGGAGGATTTTGAAGATGAGAGACAACTTTTGATCCAAGATCTCCATTTATCAGGGAAGGCCATCTGAGTGAGGATGGAATCTAGGAAGTTCCGGTTGAGGCTGTCGAAAGCCTTTTCGAAATCCACTTTAAATAACTTTGTTTTCTTTTTCTTTTGTTTGAGCCATGCAATGGTTTCATTGAGCACGAGTGGTCCGTCGAGGATAGACTGGTCTCCAACGTAGGCCGATTGGGTGTTGCTGATGAGAGAAGCGATCACGAATTTGAGTCGAATAGCAAGAACTTTTGAAATGGTTTTGTAGATGCAACCGATGAGACAGATTGGTTGGAAGTGGGAGGCCTGTAGTGGGTCTTTTCTTTTTGGGATAAGAGAAATGAATGAAGTTGCACCCTGGGCTGATGGTTCCCGTGGAGTGAAAGTGTTGTAGAATTTCAAGAAAATTGGGTCCATGTAGATCCCAGTGGGTTTTGATGAATCTGAAGTTGAAACCATCTGGACCTGGCGCTTTGTCACTGCCACAAGACCATACCGCGCATTTGATTTCCTGCAATAAGAATGGGGAGATTAGAGAAGCTGAATCAGAGAGGGATAATTTTTTGAATTTATCGGAGAGGAAGAGCGGTCTGTTGGGAATGGGTTTGGAGAATTTGGATGAGAAGAATTTTAGCATTCGATCCTTGAGGGCGTCCGGGGATGTGATCGAGTTACCGCTGTGGAGAATCCCATTTATTCTGCTTTTTGCTCTTCGGTTTCTAATGAGGCCGTGAAAATTAGATGAGTTTTCTTCACCGTCTGTTAACCATTTGATTCTTGATTTTTATGCCAGGTCTTGAGATTTTTTTGCATTCATTTCCTTTGCTTTTTTGATGTATTCTTGTCTAAGGGTAAGTTCTGAAGGTGTAAGGCCAATCACTTCAGCTTTGAGTTCCAGTCCGTCGATTGTATCTCTGGTGATCTTCAATACGTAGTCCTCGTTGTTCCGAAAATTAGTGTTCCATGATTTTAGAGCAGATTTCACCGATTTGAGCTGAAGTTGCAATTTTCTGTCCGGCATTGTGTTCTGTGGTATCGGTGATTGAGAGAATTCTGCATTTACAGTTTCCATGTAACCCGGTCTTCCAATCCAGGAGTTGTAGAATCTAAAGACTGATGGGCCAAAATCTAGAACATTAGTAACCAAAATTAGCGGACAATGATCCGAATGCACCCTCGGTAGTGCGGTGAGGGAAGCATTTGGCCACAGCCGCATAAAAGCTGGTGATACTAGAACGCGATCAATTTTGCTAAATTTGTCTCCTTTGTCAGACACGTATGTGTTGCATTTACGGGATGAAATTATGAATTTAAACGCTCGTGTGGAAATCTAACCTCGTTGAAGTCACCAAGAAGAATAACCGGAGTGGATGGATGTTCAGTCAGTTTGAGACCCAGTTCATGCCATAGAGTTGTCTTGGAGGATGGTTCGTGGGGGCCGTATATGTTAAAGATGAGGATTTCTTGATGTGTGCCGAGGAGGATGCCTTTGATTAGCAGGTAGGATTTGGATTTATGAGATGATGTTTTTTGGAAGATATTCGAGTCCCAGATTGAGATCAGACCCCTAGATCTACCTGCTGCATCGCATATTTCTGATTCGCTTTGTGTTCTACCCCAAAAAGTGATAGGGTTAATGGAGGCGGTGTTTCGAAATTGTGTTTCCTGGATGGCAAGAAAAGAGTTTTTGTGTGATGCTTTTAAATATTTTACCCAGTCTCGCTTGTCTGAGTTCGCTTGTCTGAGTTCCCGATGCCTCTAAGGTTGATGGATAAAAAATTCATTGGGAACGGGGGTGTGCCACGTTTTTGGGAAGGATTTTTTGGATGAGGTCATGGTGTCCTTCCATTTGGAATCCCATTCTGTTTCCAATTTCCAATGTTTTGGTTAGCTCGATGTTTCTGGTTTGGGTGTATAAGGTGCGAGGGACATGAGCAGTATATGAAATGAATTTAGAATGGGAGTGAACTGGGTGTTGGAGGTGGATTTGTTTTGATGGTTGTTTTTGTTTGTACCACCGAAAGATAGTAGACGGAGGGAATGGGTGGGTCTAAGAGGGGGAACTGTAGGTTTTCGAGAGTTGATATTTTTGTTGGTGCAGGTGCGTGAGTAAAATTTAAGGGGTGGGGCTGATGGGTTAGAAGATGGTAATTTTAGGTTTTGATGGGCTAAGAGGGAGGGATTACATCTAAAACATAAACCTTACATGATATAACAGAAATGTATACCTAAACCAAGATCAACCAAATACATTTTTTTCTAATTATCCATCCTAGTTTGATCGAGTAAATTTTTTTTTGGCTTTATGTCTCTATGAACATGAACAAAACTGAGGAAGAACAAAGATTAAAAATCACAGATTATAAAAGATATTAGACATGAGGGTTCATGAACAAAACCTCAGATCTTTCACCTGTGTGGGGAATACGATAATTAATCGATGATATTCGTAATAAGAATCAAATTTCAAGTCCTTGGCACAAAAAATAGTATTCATTGCCACTCTAAAGCAGGCAACCAACACCCATAAGCAAATTCTGGAAAATACAAAAAGAATCAATGGAAGACCAATTGCCTTTGGAAGCACAAAAGGCCATTTTACAACACAAGGTGATGTGACAAATGGACTGGTAAAATTTGACAGAGTCAATTTTCTTGATACATTGAATTACAACTTGCTTAGTGTCTCACAATTGTGTGACAAGAATTTGAATTTAATGTTTAATGAGAAAGAGGCTATAGTTCTCAAACCTGGTGTCAAATTCCTGATAAACTAATTATGCTCAAGGCACCCAGGAGAGATGGACTATACATTTTGGATATGTCAGTTGCTGCACCCTCATGTGGCACTGCTTCCTTCATATCCAAAGCCACTATTAGTTTCTTTCAAGATCTTGTTGATGTATCTTGTTTGCTTGATGGATATTTCACCCCCTACTTGGGTGACTTCTATACCAAGACAGTAGGCTAGGAGCCCTAAGTCACTCATTTCGAATTCTTTCTCCATTTGTGACTTGAAATGATCTATTTCCTTCTTTGGTGCTCCAGTGACTATGAGGTCATCCACATAAACTCCAATTATTACAGTTGATGTGTTGTTCTTCTTTATGTAGACTGCATGTTCCAATGAGCATTTCTGAAAATTGATTGTTTTTGGAGTATGGTCTAACTTGATATTCCATGCTCGTGGTGCTTGTTTCAATCCCTACAGTGCCTTTGAGAGCTTGTATACTTTCTTCTTGGTTCCTGGTTTTACAAACCCTTCTGGTTGTAATACGTAGACTTCTTCCTTTAAGTCTCCATTAAGGAATGCGGATTTTACATCGAGGTGATGTACTTCCCATTCATTATATATTGCAAGTGCTAGAATAAGATAAATTGTCTCTATTCGAGCTACTGGTGCAAATACTTCATCGAAGTCTATTCCTTGTTCTTGCACATAGCCTTTTTCTACTAAGCGAGCCTTATGCTTTGTAATCTTCCCATTTGTATCTCGCTTTGTCTTGAATACCCATTTAAGACCTATTGCCTTTTGATTGTCGGGTAAGTTAGTTAATTTCCATGTATTATTCCTATTTATGGATTCTAACTCACTATTCATTGCTTCAATCCATTTTCTATCTTTAGCAGCTTCTTTATAATTTCTTGGTTCTTCTTCTGCCAACATTAATTCTCCATAGATAACTCGTGGATCTACACTTGGAGCCTTTTGGGTGATTTCAGCCAAGTCCCTAAATCCTTTTAGTGGTGTGTGATCAAAAGGTCTTGCTGAACTTCTGTTTGAATTATACACTGTAATTTGTGATGAGTTAGGCTCATAGGTATACGTGTGAGGAGTGTTGGTCCTTGAGCTATTATGAGGCGTGTGAGAATTCTCCGAATGATTCAAAGGTGATTGATGTTGATCATTCTCATATGCACCTTCTTCTTCAGATTCATCTTCTGAATTGGATGACTCTTCTCTTTGAGTAACGTGGGTAGTCTCTAACTGTTTTTCTGACGTTACAAAGTCAGTCCATTCAGTATTCCCATTATCCATATCATCCAAGTATTCTTTCCAGTTCCATATTTCATCTTCCTTGAACTTTACGTCTCTGCTAACACAGATTTTGTAGTTAACTGGATCAAATAGCCTATATGCCTTTGATCCCTCTTCAGATCCTAGGTAAACCATTTTAACACTTCTGTCATCTAATTTCTTCTGGTTAAGAATGGTTACCTTGGCATATGCTATACAGCCAAATATCCTCAAATGATCCATTTTGGGTTTTCTACCCTTCAAAGCTTCGTAAGGATTGTTGTTCAACACAGCCTTGGTTGGAACTCGATTTAGTATGTAAATAGCATGTCTGACTGCTTCAGCCCAAAAATCTTGAGGCATTTTTGTAGCTTTTAACATACTACGAGTTGTAGACATTATTGTCTGATTTCTTCGTTCAACCACTTCATTCTGTTGTGGGGAGTATGGAGCAGTAAGTTGTCTTGCAATTCCATTGTCTTTGCAAAACTTAGTGAACTCGTGAGATGTGAACTCTCCACCTCTATCTGTCCTTAGCATCTTCAAATTTGTCTTTGCTTCGTTTTCCACCTTAATCTTGAATTCTTTGAAAGTCTCGAAAGCTTCGTCTTTTGACTTAAGGAAATACACCCACATGTACCTTGTATAGTCGTCTACTAGAAGGAACATGTATCTCTTTCCTGAGGGTGTTGGTGGTGATATAGGACCACATAGATCTCCATAGACTAAATCTAAGGGTTCTTCTTATTTGAATTTAGCCTTTTGTGAGAATGGAGTCCTAGTGTGTTTTCCTAATAGACAAGCATCACAGATTTGGGTTGTGTGACTGATCTTAGGTATCCCATGTACCAGTTCCTTTTGAGTCATTGTCTTGATTGACTCGAAATTGAGATGTCCCAATCTTGCATGCCATAACCATGCCTTATCCTCCAAACTTGACATTAGGCAGGTTGGTGACCCGATCTTCAAATTGATGTTGTAAAGTCAGTTTCTTCGCACGTTCGACCTTTAGTAGAAGTTCCCTACTAGGATCATAGAGAGATAGGGTATCGTTCTCCATAATGACTTTGCAACCAATCTCAGTCAATTGTCCCAGACTTAGAATATTGCTTCTTAGACTAGGAATATAATAGACTTGAGATATGATTCGTTGCTCTTGATTTTGCATTCTATCAATATGGATCCTCTGCCTTTGATAGTTACACGTGAACCATCTCCAAAGCGAACATTTCCGGAGATCTTCTCGTCTATCTCAGTAAAATGTGTACGAGTCCCCGTCATATGGTTACTTGCACCGTTGTCCAAGTACCATAGACTCTTGTTGGTGGACGTGTAGTTCTTTGGATGAACCTTTTCTTCATTAAGGCAAATTTCCTCATTTCCCGCAACCTTGTCATCGAAAGCCATCAGCAGTGTCGGTTCTAAATCTTCTTCTACAAGATTAGATTGTTCAGTCATCTGATCTTTCTGACGACAATCTTTAGCGTAGTGTGCAAACTTGTTGCAGTTATAGCATTTCTCTTTGCTGATATCTTTCTTAGGCTTGTTTCCTTTGCTGAAGTTATTTTCTCACGACTTCTGAGATGAGGTTTCTTCTTTATAATTTTGCCTAAACTTCTTGTTTTTCCACTTCTTATTGTAAGACTTGATTCTTCCTGATCTGTTGTTCCCAGATCCTTTTCCACGATTGTACTGGTTATCTTGACGCGTAAGTAGGAGTTTGTCTTGACCGTCTGACTGTCCACCTTTCTTCACTTTAATTCTTTCTTCGAAAGCCTTCAAGCGTCCTATTGTCTCATTTAGACTCATTTCGTCTAGATCACAAAATTGTTCGATAGTGGCGACAATATGTGAAAATCTTTCGGGCACAGAACTTAGGAGTTTCCGTGTTAGTGCCGATTGTTCTAACGTTGAACCTAAGGCACTTGCCCGTGAGACGGTGTTATTTAATCTAGAAGTGAAAGAATCTATTGATTCTTCCTCTTTCATTTGCAACAACTCAAACTCGGTTTTGAGTGTTTGCAAACGTGCCTTTTGCACGCGATCTACTCCAACGTGACGTGTCTTTAATGCGTCCCAAATTTCTTTTGCCGTCTTGCAACTTGCGACTTGGAGTATCATATCTTCCGGTAATGCCTGGAATAAATACGCGCTTGCGGTCTTGTCCTTCTTGACATCCGCTTCCGTATTGTCTGTCGATTCAATCCTTTCCCAAAGTCCATTTGCCTCTAGTATGGTTTTCATTTGAATGGCCCATACCGTATAATTAAGTGATTTTAATATAGGGCATTTGAAATTTGGTGAGGACACCGTTTCCTTTTGTACAATAATTGCGTTACCACCACTTGGGTTGTCACCTTCCGACATATTTTTCAAGATCTTCGTTTTGAAAAATCAAAGTAGTAGAAAAAAAATATACTTTATGCAATTCTCTTCTTAGAATTCGTATAGTATAATAGTAATAATCTAGAATTTGTAATCTAGATAAATTCCAAAGTAAATAAACGATAAAACCTGGAATTTGATGATTCTGAATTCTCGCAACAAACTAACAGCCCGTAGCCTATGGGTTTTTACGAAAATTTGATGTCTCCTGTTGTGTTCTTCGTTTTCCAATCCACACAATCTTGAAGCAATCCCCGATTAACTTCTGAATTCGATCAACCCGTCTGGTCTCTTTCGAATTTGTAATTCCGTGAATTAGGATTTGTATGTTAAAAAAAGAAAGGAAAAAATCGATTTTGTGAGATGAATAGGAACAGGGTCGAAAAAAAACTCTCGGCCTTCCTTGATTCGCGAAACTAATGTGGTAATCTCTTGATTCCACAAAATCCGATCAACCCTTCTGATGGTCTCTTTCGAATTCGTAATTCGCGATCAAACAAAGCGGAAATCTGCAAATCGATTGAATGAAGTAGCGACAGGAACAAAACAATGATTTTCAGATCTTCTATCTTCAAATCAAAAGCGTAATCGATTGTGAAACGTGGCTCTGATGCCAAATGTTGGATTAAAGGATCGATCGATTACACAAACTTGAGAGAATTTTGACTCAATTAAACTTTTGATTGTGATGATTGTGTTGTCGATGGTCTGCCCATCGCAATACATATACGTGTTTTACAGACCGACATAGAGGAAGTTTTTAACTTCCAATCTTGACCAAACAGACCCCTGAACTAGATACATATTTACAATTTGACAATAGACTTTAACTTTAGACATTTGACACAACTAACCCTTTGACTTATATAACTAATTACATAGGTAGATGAATATGATTAATCTCACATTACCACTCTTTTTCTCCTTCTCGGAAACCAACCACGCACCACCACCCTTTAGTTGTTGTTACTTCTGTTGACCGGAGACAAACCACCACCATCTTGCAGCTGCTACCGCCGGCTGCTGCTGCTGTCCGCCACTGTTGTGGTTCCAACGAGCCACCTCCTCCCTTCTTTTTCTGATTCACGGTGACACACCCTCACCACTGTTGTGCTGCTGCTTTTTCCTGTCGCCACTGTCACCGTCGACTGCCGCCACAACCACCTTCGACCACTGCTGCTGTCGGAGCAGCCCTGCGCTGCTGGATACTGCTGCTGCTCCGCCACTTTGTTGCTGCCGGAGGGCTGCGGTGGAACACCATGAGTCGACACCACCACCCTCCTACCGTGCCCCGCTACTGCTACTGCATCACCGATGGGCTGATGTTTCCCTCCACCCTCAGCCGGAGCTGCTGCTACGGAGCCGACACAGCGGACAGCCGCAAGCCACCGCTGAGCACCGCGAACCGCCACCGAGTAACCCACCACCTTTCTCTCTTTTTCTCTCGGCCTCACTCTAGCGTTGTGAGTCTTTAAAAACCGTTTCCATTATGTTTTTAATCGTTATTAATGTCCCAAATGATTCCCCGAGTCTTGACAACTAACCCGTTAAAAACTCGAACGTTTTAACGATCATAAACACCTAAACTATTGCCTTTCGTTTACTTGTTTTCTAAAACCTTAGAGTTGTAAGGTTTGAAAATGTACATACTTGGTTATTTGATGATTTTATATGTTTTTGCATGGTTATAAGTTGATATAATCATGTATTCGTATGTTATAAATGGTTAGAATTGTTAATTTTGATTTTAAATGTTAAGCATCTTGTTTATAAGTTAATATATGCTAAGGATAATTAACATGAACAAACGACGTTTAGTGACATACATGGAACTAATATGGACGTTAGATGTGTTCACTTAATCTTTTGACATAAAATCATGGCTTAAAACACTTTAAATGAATTTTTATGGTTTAATAACAAAGTAGATAATTATATAAAAATTACTTGGATAATATAAACCATAAAAATCCACCATGAAACTTAACTTATATAATATGGTAACATTTTATAAAAATATTATATATAAAAACACAAGACTTAAATGACTTGTTTAAATTTTATGGATAAAATATATATAGATATATTTTATGGCAAAAAATGGTAAAAGACTATATTTAAAACATTTGGCATACAAAGTATAAAATCTTGGATTTTATATAAAAGTGGAAAATATTTTATTTTGGAAGATTTTCTATAAAAAGTCTTTAGTTCAAAACCTTGGCTTTATTTAATAAATAAAGTTATTTAAAAATGATCTTATGAAAATAAAATCAAAAGACTTATAGAAATTATGGAAGACATATTTTAAACAATTTTTGATTATTTTAAATAAATCAAAATAATCAAAACATTTTAACCGGATCAAATGTTTTATTTTTTTTTAAACGTGTGGAACTGAAATGAAATCTTTAAACATTTTAAAAATATTTTACGACGTAACGAATTGTAA